>JAUUTY010001816.1:0-20000 GCA_030979885.1 Lolium multiflorum
AAGCTCTACAAGAGCAAGGCCTCATCCCCATTTAATTCATGCTTAATGATCCTATCCCAAGTTTTTACTTTACAAGTTTTTGACTTTGGTTTATCAAAGCTTAACTTTTGATTTATGATTCACTTGGTCTAGAGTAGAACAATACTTGATTTAGATTGGCACTCCTCAAAGCTAGATAGCACCCCTCATATAGTTGCTATTTGCTAATCAATGAAAAAATTGGATTACTCTAGATGGGAACATGTGACTTTGAAATGAAGTTGAAACCTTGGAATGATGGTTCATTCCATTGAATGACTTTGAAGGTGAATATGACCATGAGAAGATGGTGATTTTTGATATAAAACTGATGGTTGGGTTCGGATGCGATACCATTCCAATTTTGAAAGTACCCCCACAATACCCAAAATGGGTACGGGCTTAACTAGAAATTTATGTGCTTTAGTATGGGTTCCCTCTAAACAAGCGTCATAGGGGTTATGCCAAGGGCTGCCTCCGAAGCAATATGAGATATTGCGGAATGATGTGAACGAGGTGAATTGTCCGGCCCAAGCCCTGTGCAGTTCCCGGGTTAACAGGTTGGTTCTCACCGGGAGGCCAAACTCATGGGGAGAGGTGCCTGTACTAGAGTATATAAGTGAAAGGTTATGGTTGGTAGTCCGCATACGGAGTATGATAAATCAGGGCCAGCTAACCCTGACGGATTATTGCAAATATTGTGGCACAAGTGTACGACCTCTGCAGAGTGTAGAACTATTCGAATAGCCGTGTCCACGGTTACGGACGATTGGAAAGGCCATACTGTTCCGTCATCAGACCACTTTCAAAAATGTGACATGTGACTGGTAACTTGAGGTTGACCGGTGAATGGTGACTTTGAGTTGGACCACAACAGAGTGGTGGGAATGACACTAATGTTCCCACTTGAGTTAGTCTAGTGATTCAAGCATCTTTACTAAATGTTTATGAAATAAACTTGGCTTTATGCAAATAAACCTAGAGCTTAGTACCCCTTACCACAATTAATAGTGCTTACACTAGTATTAGTTTGCGAGTACTTTAAAAGTACTCATGGCTTTGTCCCTGGCTATTCAAATGGCCAGACTATGAAGGTGAACAGACGAGGAAGATGGACAGCAGAACGTCTACGACAACTAGGACCGCTCCTGACGTCAACAGTTGCCTGTGGAACAGATGGACCACGACCGTTACTTCACTTCCGCTATGTGTTTTGTAATAGGATCTCTAGATCCACTATGTTGTATTAAGACTGGATCATGTGATCCTTTGTTGTAAGACGATTTCGGGTTGTAATAAATGATGTGTTGTGATATCAAGCTATTATGTCTCGCAAAAACAATATTCCTGGGATTGCGATGAATGGCATAATAGGCATCTGGACTTAAAAATCCGGGTGTTGACATATATCTAATGAGATCACTATGGAGTTTGGAAGAGATCGTGATCTGTTCAAGTCAGTTCCACATTCCGAAACATGAGAGCGTTCGAACTTCGGGACGAAGTTCAGTTTAAGGGGGAGAGGCTGTAATATCCCAGGTTTAGAGGCTATAAAATGAGAGAACACCAAAGTGTGCATTGCATTCATGCATAGAAAATCTGGGGAATTTTCGCGCTTTCAAATAAAACTTACCACAGTAACTGAAGTTTCACTTGACTTGCTGGAACTGAAGTAGATCATCAAGTCAAGCGCTATAAACTTCACTGTGATCTTTGCTAAAACCTTGTTTTGGGTAGAGATGATTTGATCTATGGGCTAGATCAAATAGAATTAGTTTTACAACAAACAACATCTTAAGTAAGGGTCAATTACAAGATCTTATAAAAGATCTCAACATGGTATTCCTTACAACAACACATTCTTTAAGAATCAAACCCTAACTTAATAACACTTAAAAGTTAGCAACTACCTTTGTGTGTAATTTAATTCACTTATAAATAAGGTAAACCATAGGGTCTAAAGTGCATAAAGGTCACACATTCTTATTTAAATCATAACTTATTAAATATATGGAATATCATAAAACTGAATCCATTTACATTACAAATTATAGTTCAAACTATTTGAATAAAATTACTCATGAGTATTTTCAAACTCATATGATCATGCCTTGGTGAAATCAAACACCAACTATTCAAAATTGAGGAATAACCTTCAACCTTGACCTTATGACTAATATTATAATATAAATCCAATCAAATATGATATAGTGACTCATCCACAATAATAAAACAATCCACAAGATATTTAGTAACAAATGCCACTTGGCTATCCAAATATAAATCATATTAGAGGATAAGGATCATGCCACATAGGATGAAAATATCTACATGACTTGCACTCCAAGCTATGCCACCTCATGCTCAAAGGATTGCTATGGATGAGGGCATGACAACCAAGCACCTTACTCATGAAACCAAAACAAGAGTCACCCACCTATGTGTCATGATACTAGAGCTTGCCCAAGCCTATAAATAGAGCCACATCCTTCATCCCTTTGCTCATCTTGTAGCATGATACATGTGAGCAAACACATAGAGCCACTCCATACATTAGCTAGGATCCATATGAAGAAGCTAGGAGGTGGAGGCATGCCACAAGATGCAGGTTTATCAGATTTCCAGAAGAACAAGCTACATAAGATACCAAGGTAGAATTCCTAGGCAAACCATATATTTAGAGGATCATATCATCATCTCTTGAGTAGGACCTTAGGCTATTAAAAGACATTTAGAAGTGAGAGAGAATATAGATGCTAACCATAGCCATGTCTATCTTAGAGAATATTAGAGTAGTATTAAATCTTACTTGTTCAAACCAACCTTTAATCTTGGAGGTGAGAGCCATGTTCTATTAGTGAAACATAACCAAAGCTTGTGCCCATATTCTAATCCTAGTTGTGTATCACATGGGTGATCACCACTAAAACCCTAGACCACATCTGAATTCCAATCCATGGATTACTTTGGATCATAAGAAGAACCTTGCCATACCTCATGCCTACTTGTATTTCAATTTAACAAAGCTTATGCAAAACCCTAAACCATTTCATATGGGATCCACTCCACATAAAATAATAAGTCCTAACTTGTGTATCATAGATCACAAGTATAAACCAAGCTAGTTATACCTAAGCTCAAAGGCTATTTAATTGAGTAGAGTGAAACCAATATCCAAATTATATTTTGTCTTCCAAGTAAGTTGTTTAGTGAACCAAATGAAATAGTATTTTATAAAGTAGAACCACCAATTAAACAAGTGAGTTAACCATGATGAGCATAGGATTTATCTTAAATAATTCAAGCTAAAAGTTGCTAAGCAAGATTATTAAATATAGAGTTTATCCAACCATCTTCTTAAACCCTAAGAAACTATCATTCACATAAAATCATAAACCAATTCCATTCTCTTTACTATTTGTTAAACACTAGCCATAATTAAATTGTATGTGAGTAATCACCATGGTTAAGCACTAGAAAAATATAATATGTTCACCATGCACATGTTCTAAATTTTAAAGCATTAAAACAAATTTGATTTCTAAATTTAAAGGCAATTGAGTTGAACCCTAAAATTATATCAATTTCAATTTTCACTTGTGCCTCATAAGAACCCAAAATTAATCAATTATAAAATAGTTGTTTATAAACAAAACAATACAGTACTTAGCATTATCAAATTGTTTTGATACTCAAATATTTTAAAACCTGCAAAACAAAACAGAATTCAAATTTGGATTCAAATCACAAAACAGAAAATATAAATAGAAAATTTAAAAAGAGAAAGAGAGGGAAACCCTACCTGTTCAGGCCGCAGCAGCCCAGGACCAGCACCACCTCGACAGCCCAGTACGAGCCCAGCCCACCAACGAAAACAACCCACATACCGTTTCAAGTGCTTCAAAAATCGTGCGAGAGGAGGCCATCGTCTTCGTCTACCTCTCCGAGCTCGACACCGCGGCAGCGCCAGTAGACGCCATCCTCGTCGACGATAAGGACGTCCCGGACGCGTAGAAGCTTCCAGAACTCCTCCCTATGTATCTCGCGTCCGAGCCTATCCGGAAGTAAAAGATCGGCGCCCAGACAAACTCTCCAGACGCCGCCACCTCTCGGCCATCATCGTCGTCGTGTCGCAGCCTCCGTGCTCCCCTCGGCCTATAAATAGGGGGGAAAGCACCGCCGAGCACTTCTTGATCTCATCCACCCATCCAGATCTTCCCTATCTCTCTCTATCTCTCAATTCCATCTACGCCAGTTCACCGGAGTCGAGGAAGAACACGGTGGTACAGGCCACCCCAGCCTCAGGCGCGTGATCGAGGAGAAGCGCCTGGCGCCGTAGATCATCTGGGAGGAAGGAATCATCCTAGATCTTCCTCAAGCCGACGAATTTCGCCGATCCCTTTTGCAGTACCTCGCCGGTAATGGCGAAATTAAGCTCGTCTCCGACAGCAATCGTCGTCGCCGACCACACCAGCAAGTTCACGGTGAGCTTTCGCCTCGATAGAACCTACTTTCGCTTCCTGGAACCCTCTGTAGCTGGTGTTTGCATCTTGGCTGGAGAGAACCGCCGCGGAGCATGGTCGCCGGCATAGCTCCGGTGATTCCCTCGCCAAACCACCACCACCATCATGTTCAGGAGCTTGAGGGGAGTCGGAAAATCATATTCGCGCGTCCTGGGGGTCACTAAATCGACGGCGCCACCGTGTGCAGGCCGCCGGCGTTTAACCGCCGGCAACGCCAGCGTGGCGATGGGGCCTCGAGGAGTAGTTGACTGGTCGTTGCCATCGTGGCAACTGACCCAGTCAGACCCCACCTGTCTGTCTCTGTAGCTAGGTGTGAACCGGTATGTTTAGTATTAGGTTTATTTCAAATTCCAGAAAAATGCTGAAACTTTGTAAAATCATACAAAATTCATTTCAACTCAGAAAAATATAAATAATATATCAAAATGCTCACAAAAATAAAATCTATCCAAATAAAATATAAAATAAAAATATGTGTCAAAATAATAATTCACTTATTTTTAACTTTATTAATTATGCCTTTTCATTTGTTTTAAATCCAATTTAAAATTCAATAATTAGTAAAGTTCAAAATGAAATATTATCTATTCAGTAAATAAGTAAAATGTTAAGATTAATTTTCTTTATCATATTCTCATCAATTAAAAAAATAATAATATTAGAGGTAATTCATAAACCCTAATTTGCAAATTACCATTTACCATTTTCTTTAAATAAAATAAAGCAAGAAAATAGTAAAGGTTAATGTTATTTTGATAATTCAAAACTTGTTTATTTAAACATATTTAGTGCACAAGTTAATTAGTTTAAATCTTAATAACAATTATAAAACCCTAGTTTCTAATTAAACCCTAAGTATTATTTATTTTAATTGGTAAATCACTTAAAATTAATAAAATAATAATACCATTGTTAAATTTTGCTCTAGGTACTTAATCACATTAATTCTAGTACCAAGTATTATTTTAGAGTTGTAACATAATTTAGAAACCCTAACTTTAATATAAGTAAGATCTTGATTCCATTATTTTATGTGCTCATCCTAAGTTAGTTGCAATCCTAAAACCCTAGGGGTTTAGCCCAAGTAATCATATAAGTTTCACATATACCTATAAAACCCTAGTAAGAAACAAATGAATGCATGCTCAAGATCCACTAGAATAAGACCAATTCACATAAGATTATCATTTCATTATTTTTATTAAACCTAGATGATCCACTAATGTCACCTAGGTCTAAACCCTAGCTTATTACCACATGTTAGCACCCTTGATCACTATTCCTATATACCACACCATGCAATTCAATCTCAACCATCAAACCCTAGTAGAACCATAATGATGAACCCTAGTACCAACCTTGTGTAGCAAATCACAACACATGCTCCTATCCAACTAAACCCTACTTAGAAAGTAATAAACCACTTAACTTAGAAACCATTAGTGAGTACTTAGTGAAGAAAATGTGAAGCCATAGTAAACCCTAGCTCATAGCAACACCTTGATAATCATCCTTTGATATGATGCTTAGGAGAAACCTAGTAATAAACCTGCCAAAACTTGCTACATATAGACCTATTCAACTTAAGAAACCAACTAGTCCCTATTAGAAAACTAAATCCAATAGTAAACCCTAGAAGCCATAGCTCCTATTTATAATAGTTCTTGTTCTTATTTAACCTGTTCTTCAAAAGTTATTCTTTTGAAGTACAAATGTCAAGTAAACCATAGAAGCCATAGTTCTTATTTGAAATACTTATTATTTCTTAATCAACATGTTCTTCAAAAGTTATTCTTTTGAAGTATAATGCATATAATCCTCAACCATGCATCATAGAACTTAAAAATTGACAATTGTTCTTTACATATGGTTCCACCACTATTCTTTATGTGTTTGATTGTTATGATGCATTATATCACTTGTTTATACTATTAATATCACCAACCCTAATAAGAACCTTGTTTGAGAATCATCCTAAAAGTGCAACACACCCTAAAGAAATCATTACAACTCATCCATCATAAATCATCAAGGTTAGGTTACGCTCGGGACGATTGCATCTCATACTATGCATTATAGCATCTTTGCCAGTTCTTTAAACATTGTCCTTACCGGACGATGATGGTATTTCAGCATTTGGACTTCTCACGTATCGAAGCTTTTGCCTGCATAATCTTGCAGTCAAGAAAGGCAAGTTCATCGCTTGCTCATGTCATTTGATTATGTTTATCAAATTATATGCAAAGTACTATACTTATCACTCTTGCATTGAAAAGCAAATATTATTTTACAATTATGAATATGACTATGTGGTGGGCAATGGAACCATGGTATGTGTTGATTGGTGGAGGTTCCATTGCACGGGTACTATTCATCTAGGACTAAGTACCAATGCCGTCCAGTGATTCTAGCGCCGTACATACGCGTTGACCATAAGATCTATAATGGCTCTGGGGAAGTCAGCTGTATCTTTTCCCTCCTGCACGCCAACGGACTTGATAGAGCCTGGCGGGGTGCTGGAGGCACTGCCGTAGGTTGGGAAATCCTTTAAAATCCCCATCCGGACGTTTGGATGAGAGGCTCTACCGTCTATGAAGGATTGTCCATAGTACACCGGGGGTAAAGCCGTATGATCGGGAGATGTCTACCGGGGGTGTACGGATGGACAAAAGGGTGGGTTTGCAGGGTCGCGGAGAAGGCAGTGATTGGCTTGGATCTTACACCTGGCCCCACACCAAGGAAGTGTGGACGAGCATGCATCTCGGAAAGGTATCAAGGATAAGTTCTCTTATGGGAAAAGTAACGCACCTCTGCAGAGGATACTGAATTGTGTCACTCCCTGTTCCGGGAAGGGAACTGCGAACGCGGCAGGAAAGGAACTCCATGAAGTTCTAGTCAACCTGTGAAGACTGACGGGCATAGTTTTCGGAATAAAATAAACCTTTTGAAGAAATGTTTATGAAAACTTGCATTTGCCTATGACTTTCGGTCTATGGCTGTAGCTAGTGCATGATACACCTATTTCCTAATATGAACTTGCTGAGTACGCTCGTACTCATCCCACTCTTAAATCCCCTGCTTAGCTATGGAGGCACCGAAGGATAAACTACCGTGGAATTCGAAGACAAAGGAGTCAACTGCAACAAGATAAAGAATCCAAGCAAAGAAGTCAATGACGTCAACTGCTGCAACAACTAAAGTGGAAACTTAGACTAGTAATAGAAGGGAGCCTTTCCCTGATCTTAGCACCTAAGTAGCTAGAATTCTATAGCAAGCCTAGTATCTCTGGAGATAGTGATAGCAATAAGTTAGTTTACGAGTCGTTCTTCTGGAGCTTTATTTGAAGTTTTACCTCACTGTAAAGTAGGAGGCTGTGTTGATCTTCTGTAAACAGCTTGTGTATCCTTCTATAGACATACCTTGGACTCGCATATGTTTCTGTTGTACCACTCTGAGGGATGTAATGTGAGTGGAACAGTATTTCACTTGTGTTATGTCAACGACTTGTGTACTACACCATGCAGTGGTACGCTGGGTCACCACAAGGTGTATCCTCGTCGTCTCTCCCTGAAGACAGCCTGCAAATTATCTCCTAAGGAACCAGGAATGTTAAGGTGTATCCTGGTTGTCTCTCCCTAAAGACCGCCTGGAAATCCTACCTAACTAGCTTTGTTAGTCTAGGTGGAAGTTGGAGGAAGAAAGAAAGGCATAGAGCTCAATCGTGAATTAATCAGTTCCAAACTTGCCCCATGTGATAAGAAGCTCAAACTAGAGGATAACCTTCTTTCAATCAGGTGCACTATTGGCATGAGATCCCAAATTCATGGTGTAATAGCACCACTAGCAAGCCCAAGATATTTATTTTTTTGCATGGAGCAAGCCCAAGATATGGAAAAGTCATACATCCCACCTAGAAGCAAAATATGATTGCAACGGATAACCCAACCATATCTGACATTAATAGGGACCATGATGGTGATTTTTTTCAGACAAGTGGACACATAATGTTTGTGTAAAACCTCCTTTAGAGCAAACAATATGGTGCATATGAGCTAGAAATATGATAAGCATGTCATCGATCTCACACTATATAATAGGAAAATATAGATGATAATTGATGATAGGAAGGGTATTAGTCTCTATTTCAGAAGGTCATTAACCACTAACTAGAATGCCAATTCCTAGAAACAAAAATAAGGGAAGAGAGGGAGTACCCCAGCCTGATCTCTCTTTGGAAAAAACCGTTCACCAGACACACATGGAAAAATATAGCAGGTGAACTAGAAGAAAGAATGGACTTAATCCACCCATTCCATTTATTGTTAAAACATGTATCCCTCTGACTTGAAATTTTAGATTCATTTTCTATAGCATTAGAAACTTTTGGGGGAAATCAAGCTTTATGATCACAATAGGCCTCTAGCAAGCATGTCACTAAAATAGATATTAAAATTTCCAAGACTAAAATTATTCCATGGATCTGGTTATATAAACTCATATTGATTTTTATGAATGCACCTAAAATTATAGTCTTTAAGGTAGTTGGGAGTAATAATGGTGCGAAAAATGAGGCGCAAAAACATTTCATATTCCGGAGATAACCTCTTAGGAACCAAGGTAATAAATGAACCATTGATATTTTTCAAGTTTAACTTTCCCTCATGAAAATATGTTGCTAGGTGTTATAACTTATTTTCAATGATCAGTGAACATTTCTATATGAAATTCCATTAAAATCATCGATCCACGGGGCCTTGTCAGGTGGCGTAAAACAAAGGACCAGTCCATTTCATCTTTCTGAAATGGAAAAAAATAACACATCAGGCCATAAACAAGGTCCAATAGCTAGGATGAAAAATTAAAGTGCATATCAATTCCCCATGACCGGCCATTCCGCCCGATGTAACAAGATCAGATTATTCCCTACATTTCTCGATGATCATAAAATTCACTTCAATACTCATCATGAATTAGTGAGATGCAAAAGTATGCCAGTTGGGATTAGGTGCAAGACAACAAATATATAGATGATTTATGAGTAGAGATGGGTAATCTGTAAGATGAGATGAGGAAGGTGTGATATCGTAGAAGGAGACAAGAAAGATGTGTAGTATGTGCGAGAAAATATAAGATGGTGGACTATGCGAGATCAGTGATAGGTATCGACCGACTGAATCTGAGATAAGAGGCTATACTTATGATTGCAATATAGTGGACGAAATAGGGATGAAAAATATGAATAGTAAGCGCGAGACATCTGAGGCATGCGGGAGATGATAATCAGCGTACCCACTAGGCATAAATATTTGTTGCACGTAGAAATATGTTAGAATACACATGGGTTCTACGAAATTCCATGAATGCTAAGGAGCCTGTTAGATATACCAAACTATGCAATTTATTTGGAGATTGACATTCCCATGATTAATCATATTACACTAGATGTAGATCCATACTACTATCTTTCCAATTTATGAAGACGACATGTCGTGATCACGATTATGACAGAAACATTAGTCGTACTCGGTACCTGACACAACCACATATTTGACCTTTTTCATGTGGGGATATCATCCACCTTCATAAATAGTAATGGCATAACGAAAAAGCGTCGGTTGATTACTAAAATAAGGTGTCATAAAAGCATAGGATGAGTCATCAAATACGGAAGCAAATATTGCCATAAATAAGATTATTATCAATGAAAACATATCCTATGATATAAAAATAATAGGAAACATATGGTGAGATTTCTAGGTGATGTGATATTCTTTACTCATCATAAGAGAACAAGGATGATATATGGCAGAATAATTATGGCATGATTCCTCCAATAGTCTCCATAGATTATACAAAAAAAAATCTAGTTCGTCGTGCTTGGTTGATCCCCTATGGTGACAACGATAAATCATTCAATAAATAGAGAATAGTTTAAGATATGAATGGGTTCGTCAGGAGGTAGGCGATGCAAAGGCGGTGGTCATGGGCCAACACATGCCTAGTAATCATGTGAGGGCCCATGTGCATCGACAGTGTTGTGGGGTAATATAGGGCTTCACCACATGTGCCCTTTTGTGTTGCTTCTTGATTACCTTTAACTTCTTGAATACATTTTTCTTTATTTTACCCACTTTGAGAAAATACATCGAATTGACATACAGAAAAATGGAAAACTAACTTATTTCGTAATAATTCAATCCCAATATTTATAAAATATGTTAAATAACAATGAAAATACCTTATTGAAGTTCAAAAGGAGCATACATATATGACGTACTAACAATGAATTTTGAGGTTTGATGAGATCATAATTCATAGACTAACATAACTGTCATGTCTAAATGCATCAACAAGGTCCTGAAGAAATAAAATGAAGGCACAAGGCAATTGTCGAAATTAATTTGTCGCACAAAATTAATCTAGTTTACTTCCTTATAAAGAACTCTTAACATGTTTTCATCGCATCTGGTACAATAATGACACCACTACTATTTTTGGCAGTGATCACATAAGTAAGACCATAATCAATATAAAAATTGGTATCAGTTCCAAATCACTCCATGTGAAGACATGCATGTCACGCTCATGTTATTATTTTCCTAAACCTAATTCAATTGTGATTGTCAAGTTACGAGTTCATTTATAAGAATAGTGTAGATTTTTTCAATAAAAATGGAACTTACTCGTTTCCAAAAAGTTCAAGAAGGTGAAAAAGTGGGCGTTGCTAATTTTGTTAATTGAAGTTACACTGTCTTAAATCTACTTAGACATTCAAATTTCTTAGTCAACTTATATTTAGACATAACCAAAGCTGTCCATGAAAATTCTTAAAAAAAATTACTCATTTTCATATGATTTCATTTTATCCAAAATGACATGCAAATGCAGTTTGGAACAAGATTTAAAATCTCAATCCATAATATCTTTTTGTGATTTTGTGTCTTATCTGGGGTACCTATGGTTAAAATTGGAATTAGTTCCAATAAGTATCAATTTTTTCCTTAAACTTAGAAAATAGTAAAACAATACTCATGGTGATGTTGGAGAGTTTTTGGAGCATGATGAAGTGATTATGGCCATGTGATGGAGAAATATTTGGTATTGTGGAAGACACTGATGCAATGCGCACCACATCCGAGGCCAAGGACTAGGCGTTAGGGGGTGTCACTAGTTTCCCAACAAGATAATGAGGATAGACACTTTCTATCCATGCATAGTTATGTTGTAGAGTAAGAGGAAAAGACGCATCATGTGGTGGTATAGTTTTTGTCAGCTCAAGTGTAAAATATGGGTTACTTATATTTTTTTTATAATCATGTTTGAAGTTCATATGATGTTGTTTGAAAGGAAAGGGGTGGGGAAGGACCCCAATATGAGTTTTCTTAAGTAACAGAAACCCAAACTTGCGAGAACTTGAAGCAAGGTGTCTGAGTTGATACGATGTTGAGTTTAATTAAGTAGAAATGGTCTTGGGATCTTATTTAATGTTGTCATCGTGTCCCATTGCAGTGCATAACAATACATAAAAATAACTTAAAATCACTTGAGCACAATCAAGAAGAACATGAGGTGGTCAACCCAGCAAAACCGTCCACGTACGCAGAGACATAGATGTTGGGAGGGGAGGGTGGGGGTGGGAGGGTCAAGTTCAACGGATGATGTCCCAACTGTAATATAGTAGTTGGCCGCAACGGCGGTTTGGTCTTGCCTCTCTCATTTATTTTAAATACATAGCTGAGAGGGAAAGCAATTTCACGGGCACACTTCCACATATAATGTTTTAGTCTGTCCCAATAATGTCAGGGTTTGTGCAAGTAACGGTCAAAACAAGTGATATGAAGAAAAACGCTCATACATTCGGTGCGTATGTCTGCGAGACTAGTTTGGAATGAGTAGAGGAAATTGAGCAGCGTGAAACATTGTGATGAAAAATGTGTAGTTGAAAATATTGGGCAATGAAGAGGAAAACACTTGTTAATATATTCGCTCCGTTAGGGGATTATGAGGCATACAAGCTTTTTAAAATGGTTAGATATTATAAGGCCACTCTAATTTATTGTCCCCTCTCCCCTAATGCATGTTCTTGTTTTTCTTTCTCTTCCCTCATGCATATAAATCTATTGGTATAAGAAGTAATTAATGACAGGAATTATTCAATTTTTTGGTATTAGTGAATTGTCCATGGGTCCTTATAACCCCTAATAGAAGTAGTTAAGTTACTTCTAAGAAAAAAAGTTTAACAAGACACTTTACTGTATTGGCCTTCAATCCTTATAATCCCTAACGGAAGGAGTAGTTAAGTTACTTCTACGAAAAAATTCGCAAGACAATAGTCGCCTCGCTCCATTATGTGGAAGTACCAATCTATTAGGACTCAAATATAAATGATTTTTTTTAACATGGCCTTGCCATTTAAGCTCGCCCCTGCGTTGTCCTCCTCCTAGACGGCATGGGGGAACCCATCTTTCCCACCGTTGCCGCCCCCTCGTCCCCTAACGTGTTGTAGTCGGAGGAGGCAGTCCAATGGTGGACGGAGGCGGCAAGGCGTTCTCTGTTTCTCGTTTTCTATCGCCCTAGCAGATTCTTCAACCTCCAATTCTTATCTCGATCTAATATACCGTCTATTCAACAGAACATAACCACGATCATGGCACTATTCCCAGTGTAGACATGGTGTCCGGCCGTAATCTGGTAAGGCGCGAGTCCCTTCAGCCATGGCAATCTTTACTTAGGGTGGGAAGGGGCATGGCATGCAATGGCCCTCCGAAGTTGTATCTTGTCTACTCGTGAGGTCCCATATCGAGCTCTTCAGTGATGCACGATTGTTTGCATAGGAGGATCACCATGACAAGGTTCCAGTGGTGGAAGCCCCACATTTCAATGTCCACCTTCGAGAGCCCTCCTCGTCGGCCGTGATTTTACCATGGTGCTAATGGAGGTGGCCTTGTCAAGGTGGATCGAGGGCTAGAAGATCTGCACACTCATATTGAGTGAGATCTCTAGGTGATGCTGGTGACGTAAGAAGATTGGATTCGCTTGATCGGGAAAAGTTTGTGTGTCGGAGGATCGGCATGTTACATCAGTGACCTCGGCGAGGGGGCTGGCGACACTAGCGGATTTTGTCCTTAGCGGTCTCATTTTCCGGGTTTGCTGAAGGCATCGTTAGCAGATTAGACCTTCTACGTGGTGAAAATGTAGATCTGACTATGATGGTTGAACCGGATAACGATGGTGTTTATGCCCTGTTACCTTTCTGTCAGCATTGTTTTTGGAGAATTTTTCGGGCTTCGAAGAGGCTTTTTTCTGTAGTTTTTAGCTACGTGCATCCATAATATCTAAACTTACTCTAGATAGTATATGATGTATAGCACTACGGAACCAGTCGAGGTGCCGACGGCCTGCAGCCGTCAGCACAGCTAGGACTATGCCCATTTGCCGTCGGCACAATAGCCTATGCTGATGGCAGCCGTCGGGATAGAACTAACGTTCGTTTGATGAATATTTACAAAAAATACTTAATATTTTTAATCTCTCATATGAATCATTTAACTCTATCTATACTTAATTTTAGGTGAAATTACACTCATGGTTAAACTTCCCCAGCAGTCACCCATCCTCATACTACTTCAATCCTGGCAAGTTTAACTTCTCTGTTCCTTCTAGTTAAGCTTTCGTGGAAGAAATGACACCTTGTTGATAATACTACCATATCAATCTTATTAACCTTTAGACCGTGAAGTCACAACTATTTATTATTTTGAATTTTAAATAATTATTTAAATAAACATCAATGATTAAGTAATAATATTTTTATGCAGAATTTATTTATTAATTCTAAATTTTAAAAATAAAAATATATAGGAAAATGAATTTCTGGCAAAAACAAAAAATATTCTTGTTTTCATATTTACTTTTGGAATTTTAATAATCTTGAAAAATCAAAAACGGCCAAAGTCCGCTAAAATCGGATGTAACTTTTTCAGACGATCATTTTGATAGGTTATATATTTTTTTATCCGACGTCGTATGCAAAAGATAATGCTATTTTACTGAGAAATAAACTTTGTTTGAAAAAAAAATCGAAATTCAAATTTATTAATTTCCCCTAATAGTAGGTTGTGTAACATGAATCTCAATTTTTTTATTTTTTATTTTTTCCTATCATTTTCTGCTATTCATCCAAAACCAAAAAAGGCGATCAGGGGAGGGGGTGTGGATGACCAAAAATTGAAAATACTATGCCAAAAAATTGTGCCTACGACCAAGCCGTGGGCAATGTTCTAACATCGTTACCCCTCCATCACCTGAAACGACGGCTTGCATGTGCCAATGGCAAGACCAGGGCTATGCCGACGGCCATTTTTATATCGTCGACACAGGTTGGCGTACGCCGACAGTATTTCTATGCCGACAGCCAGCCTGCTGATATGCCCGGTTTGGGACCTGTGCCGACGGCCCCGATAAAATGCCGTCGCTAGAGGACGGGCCGTCCGCACCTTGTGCTAGTCCCGTATAATTGATTTTATTGGTATTAATATATTTCTGTTATCAAAGGGCAGTTAGGTTATCTCCTGCACTTGGGAGTCATCAACAAGCAGAAGCCATGCTTCTGTGCAGCGTGTTCCGAAGCTGGGTAAATCACGTACCTCCGTCCCGATGGCTCTCCGCCTTTTGACCCCATCTTCTTTCTCCTTCCGTGAGGATACTTCCTCCAGGATATTGTCGAGTAGGCAATGACACCCATATTGAGTGAGCTCTCTAGGTGATGGTGGTGATACAAGAAGATTGGATTGGCTTGATCGAGACAAGCTTGTGTGTCATAGGATCGGCATGTCGCAACATTGACCTTGACGAGTGGGGTGGTGACACTAGCGGATTCTGTTCTTAGCGATCTCAGTTTTCCAGGTTTGCTGATGGCATTATTAGCAGATTGGACCTTCTATATGGTGAAAATCTAGATCTGACTATGATGGTTGACGATGGTTTTTATGCACTGTTACCTTTTTGCGGACATTGTTTTTGGATAATTTCTTGGAGTCTATGTGTTGTCACCACTCTTGATGTTCTTGTTTTTGCAAGCTTCATAGCTTTGACGAGGCCTCTGTTTTTTTTCTTTTGTTTTTAACTGTGTGCATTCATAATATCTGAACTTACTTTGGATATTATGTGATGCATAGACTAGATGTAATTGATATTTTTTTGATATAATATATTTGTGTTATCAAAAGGCAGTTAGGTGATTGTGTCGTCTATTTCCTCGTACACTCACTGAAGCGATTCTTCTCTATCCCTTATCTTTTTGTCATGCGCGCGTTGGTAAGTACGACACGACTTACATGATGTCCTATTCTACGATCCAGGTACTATATAAACGCCCCGATCGAGTCCGAGATCAAATGGAATACAACAGATTGGCCAACAATATGAAATAGGCTTCAAATTATATAGATCGACAAACAAATAAAACCCAGCCTAGCTATCAAGAATTGAGTTTCCATCACTCAATTTTTTTCCATCACTCCTTCGGACAGTCGCGGAAGCCATGGGTCTCTGTCTCGGCAAGGCTACTTCAGGGCCATGGCGAGACCTCCCGCCAGAGATCTCCGGCGAAATCCTCTCACGCCTCTTGTCGGACGACGACTGTATCAGCTATGGTGCTGTCTGCCGTGAGTGGCGCCTCGCCACGCGACACCAATGGCTGGCCGTGCCGTGGATCAACCTCGGCAATGGCACGTACCAGAGCATCGCAAACGGCACGGTGCGCCACTTCCCCACGCCCAAGTGGTACCGTGCCCGCACCTCATTCGACAACTGGGTCATGTATCAACACAAGGGTTCAGGTCGATGCCTTCTCCGTGCCCATTTCTCCGCATCGACGCAGGCCATCAAGGTCCCGTCTCGCTATCTCGAACGCATGGCCTGCTCTGTCAACGACAAATATTGGGCGGCTCATGGCAAGCGCGCCAGGAGGACACAGCCGATGGACATTGACACATACAGGGGCATGAAGATGGTGGTTTGCTCGTCTCGTCTCGTCGTCATGAGACTCCACGGCTATCAATTCGGTATGACGGCGCCTAACTTCAGATTAGCTAAGTACACAAACATGCTATGTTTCGTGCCAAACCAGCGGCGGCCTACTGCATGGTTACCTGTCATATCCCCTTATCATCATCGTCCAAGCGAGGGCAGCATGGACATAGCCTTTTACCGTGGAAAGACATTTGCTCTTACCCTATCGGGGAAGTTGTTCTGTCATGACTTGTTTGCCGATGTCCTAGACAGCTACCGGGAGCGGCAGGCTCCTCTGGTTGACCATGTCGTGGAGGACCGACCAGCTTTGTCTTTCAATTCCTACCTAGTCGTTTCATCCGACAAGCAGAAGCTGCTGATGGTGCACTGGAGCAGAAGCATCACCGAGGATAACGGCACGACAATGGATCTGCGAGTGTTTGAGGCAGATTTCAGCGAGGGACGATGGTCAGAGCTGAAAAAGGACTTGGGTGGCCAGGTCCTGTTCCTCAGCAGGAACTGTTCCAAGGCACTTGCAGCGGGCTCAGTGAAGCACTATGATCACCGGTTCCAAAGAGGAAACTGTGTGTTTGTTCTTGGCAAGGAGTGGGCACGGACATGGACACGGCCCGCCATATTTGGAAATGATACTCCCAGCTACTGTGTATATGACATGGTTAGCGGCGAAACTGAACTAGTTTCGCTCGACGGAGCTCGCAACATGAGCAGATCCATGTCTGGATGGTTCTTCCCGTCAGAATGAAAACCTCTACCAAAATATGCATCAGTCCATGGAAGACATATGTAGATGCTTTATGTACAAGAGTTTCTTTTTCGATTGTATAGTGCAAGGGGAATTTTAATTTAAGTTGTTCCCAAATAAGAATGTATGGATGTTTTCGAAATAAAATAATATTTGATGGTTTTGTATTCAGATGGATATGTATAGCATTATCTAGCTAGAGATCGATGAGATAGCAACAAATGCGGTGAAGTAATACGGAGTTTAAGCTCAGATCTATAATCTTCAAGATTAGGGTACACGTATGCCTTATCCCTCTGCGTACTTTGGTCTGTTGTCCGGCCTTGTAAAGTGGACACGTGTGTGCAGAAAAATACATGACCCACAATTGCAATGCTACCCTCATTTGCCTCTACTTGCACGTCGATGTGGGCAATGATATACTCGGCCATTTGTGACCGAGAAGATGTACAGATATCCATAACATTTTTTTGTTGTAAAGGGGATATTCTTGGCCTTTCCAGTAGATCAATAGAGAAAGTGTGTACACAAGCAATTAAAGCCACGCAAAACAAAAGGGGTGATCTTAGGCACTGCCTTATCAACGTATCATTGCCTTTTTTACTGGAAAGGGGGGATATTCTCGGCCTTTCCATTACATCAAGAAGCAAAGCGTGTACACAAGCACAAGCACAAGCACAAGCACAAGCACAAATGTACAATACTATGTATTAAGTATACGATGATGTCATTCACCATTTCCATCGGCCAACGCCAATGAAAACAAAACTGAACAGCTATGCTACCGCCAAATTATGGGCTCCCGGTCGGCCCCTTGCAGTCACACTACCAGCAATGCATACACTACAAGAAATTGAAGGCCAGTTCCTTCCGGGATTCATCGCACAAAAGCTCTTTTGCAACGTATTTTGTCTAGCCAAAGCAACACGGTGTGCTTGAGTAGTGGGGTTACTTACATGACATCGATCTCCAGATGCCCGGACATGCGCTTGACATCGATCTCCAGATGTCCAAATTAGTACAACTCATGCATATACCACCAGGGAGGGAAATTATCCAGTGCGTCATCATCTCATCCTGGAGATAGAGTGTTGTGGGGGCTTTTCGGTGGATGGATCTAGTGATCGAGGAGACAGCAACAAATGCTGCTTGGTTTTTCCATACCTTTATGACCTACTAATTTAATTTTTCTCAAAATGGAAATAATTAGGCATTCATATTGGCACATGAACTTGAGCTCAATTCAAACTTATGCCAAGTAAATGCAAACCATCTTATGATAAATTGAGTCATATTATTTGAAAAGGGTAAATCCAAAGAAACTTTTTGTGTGCTAACAATCAGAGTTTTACGATGTTGATTGCACTGATGCACACACTAAGATGACACTGAAAAAAGAATTGAAAACTAAATGTTCGAAACGAGAATAGCTAATGTTAAACTTGGGATTTGTTGAAGTAAACTTTTTGTCAATGCGAAGTATCTCTAAATCAAGAGCTAACCATCTATTTTCTTCCAAACAACCGAAGAAGACTAGATCTACATAAAAAGTAAATAAACAACCAAGTGAGAACACTAGGATTCAAACCAAGTAGACAAAAGGAATGTTATCACCTGCCAACCAAGTAATTTTATGAATTTACTTCCCCCCTCTTGATTTATGTTTCATTACCTATCTAAAAAGTTTTATTTTACATACATACATATTTGAAGAAATTATATGTTGAGGATTTTTTTTTTCATATATAGTTTCATCCTGCCCCCACCACACCCCAGCCCTACACGTTTCTGATGTTATATAGTTCTCGCTCATAACTGAACCATCTTGACAGTAGTTTACCCAAACCTACTCTATTATATAGAAAGATTTTTTCGAACAGCTCGAGGGATTAACCGTTGATAATTTACTCTTGCACTAGGACCAAGGAATCAAATATTGACATGTCGAATAAAACAAATGATCTAAAGTGTTATTAAAAACCTCAAAAGGTACACGTTGTAAGAAACAAATAGTAAGTGGTTGGCTCTGGTTTGTATCAATGCATCGAGCCACAAGCTATAAATTTTTGTGAAAGAAGTGGTTAAATGTTTTTATAGTAGCATATACTCTTCCTTACAGACTATGTATATGGTGCGTTGACATGCAAATTAGATAGATGTTTTTAGTTACTTTTGATATGGAGTAATAAATTTGCAAATTGTTATATACACGGCCAAGTTCCTGATATGCGTAATCTATACATTTAATAAGCTTGTTCGTTGTTTTTCTTGAAAATACATATGGATTGGTGGCAGTATAAGTGGCACCCAATAGTCATAAATATTGTAAAACTATACCAGCAAATCTATGAAATAAAGGAAGATCTATAAATAAAATGGACCAAAAAATTAAAGAAAAATAACTGATATTGAAATTGCGCCTTCTAAGGAATTCTCAATAAAATGAGTATACCAAAAAAAAATTTACGAGACCTATATTGGCTATGAACCATCTCTGAGGTAATATATACCTTTTTTTGTCAAATTTCTTGGAGTCCACCTTAGATCAGTACTTCGCAACTTTGCGCACCACCTTGTGATATCCTTTTGTGGAAAAGAAAACCTTGGATAATATTGTGGGATTCATGATATTACTAATATGGATAGTGGTGTGTTGTATGTGAGAAATCATTGACACATATGGA
>JAUUTY010001817.1:0-20000 GCA_030979885.1 Lolium multiflorum
TTGTCTATGGATTAGGGTTTCCCTGGAAAGCGAGCCTCGGAGGGTGGGAATGACCCAAAAAATTGTGTTTGTCCACATGGTGTGTACACTATCATGGTGGGGTGTTGTTTGAACCAATTTTGTACCCCTGGGTGCGTCCGGTACACGCATGCGCTGCGGCAATTAGTCAATGTTGTAGACCGCACGGTCAATGGATTAGGGTTTCCCTGGAAAGCGAGCCTCGGAGGGTGGGAATGACCCAAAAAATTGTGTCCACATGGTGTGTACACTATCATGGTGGGGTGTTGTTTGATCCAATTTCGTACCCCCGGGTGCGTCCGGCTACTACGCACATGCGCTGACGGCAATTTGCCAATGGATTAGGGTTTCCCTGAAAGCGAGCCTCGGAGGGTGGGAATGACACAAAAAATTGTGTGTCTCCACATGGTGTGTACACTATCATGGTGGGGTGTTGTTTGAACCAATTTTGTACCCCCGGGTGCATCCGGCTACACGCACATGCGCTGACGGCAATTAATCAATGTTGTAGACCGCACGGTCAATGGATTAGGGTTTCCCTGGAAAGCGAGCCTCAGATTGTGGGAATGACCCAAAAAATTGTGTGTCCACATGGTGTATACACTATCATGTTGGGGTGTTGTTTGAACCAATTTTGTACCCCGGGTGCGTCCGGCTACGCACATGCGCTGATGACAATTTGTCAACGGATTAGGGTTTCCCTGGAAAGCGAGCCTCGGAGGGTGGGAATGACCCAAAAAATTGTGTCTGTCCAGATGTTGTGTACACCATCATGGTGGGGTGTTGTTTGAACCAATTTTGTACCCCCGGGTGCGTCCGGCTACACGTACATGCGCTGACGGCAATTAGTCAATGTTAGACCGCACGGTCAATGGATTAGGTTTCCCCGGAAAGCCTCGGATTGTGGGAATGACCCAAAAAATGTGTGTCCACATGGTGTGTACACTATCATGGTGGGGTGTTGTTTGAACCAATTTTGTACCCCCGGGTGCGTCCGCACATGCGCTGACGGCAATTTGTCAATGGATTAGGGTTTCCCTCGACGAGCCTCGGATGGTGGGAATGACCCAAAAAATTGTGTGTGTACATGGTGTGTACACTATCATGGTGGGGTGTTGTTTGAACCTATGTTGTACCCCCGAGTGCGTCCGGCTACACGCACATGAATTGACGGCAATTTGTCAATGGATTAGGGTTTCACTGAAAGCGAGCCTCGGAGGGTGGGAATGACCCAAAAAAAATGTGTGTCCACATGGTGTGTACACTATCATGGTGGGGTGTTGTTTGAACCAATTTTGTACCCCGAGTCGTCCGGCTACACGCATCGCGCTGACAATTAGTCAATGTTGTAGCCCAGACGGTCAATGGATTAGGGTTTCCCTATAAAGCTAGCCTCGGATAGTGGGAATGACCCAAAAAGTGTGTGTCCACATGGTGTGTACACTATCATGGTGGGGTGTTGTTTGAACCAATTTTGTACCCCCGGGTTCGTCCGGCTACACGCACATGCGCTGACGACAATTAGTCAATGTTGTAGACCGCACGGTCAATGGATTAGGGTTTCCCTGGAAAGCGAGCCTCGAAGGGTGGGAATGACCCAATAAATTGTGTGTGTCCACATGGTGTGTACACTATCGTGGTGGGGTATTGTTTGAACCTATTTTGTACCCCCGGGTGAGTCCGCTACACGCACATGCGGCTGACGGCAAATTGTCAATGGATTAGGGTTTCCCTGGAAAGCGAGCCTCGGATTGTGGGAATGACCCAAAAAATTGTGTGTGTCCACATGGTGTGTACACTATCATGGTGGGGTGTTGTTTGAACCAATTTAGTACCCCCGGGTGCTTCCGGCTACACGCACATGCGCTGACGGCAATTTGCCAATGGATTAGGGTTTCCGTGGAAAGCGAGTCTCGGAGGGTGGGAACCCAAAATTGTGTGTGTCCACATGGTGTGTACACTATCATGGTGGGGTGTTGTTTGATCCAATTTCGTACCCCCGGGTGCGTACGGCTACATGCGCTGACGGCAATTTGCCAATGGATTAGGGTTTCCCGGAAAGCGAGCCTCGGAGGGTGGGAATGACCCAAAAAATTGTGTCTCCACATGGTGTGTACACTATCATGGTGGGGTGTTGTTTGAACCAATTTTGTACCCCGGGTGCGTCCGGCACATGCGCTGACGGCAATTAGTCAATGTTGTAGACATGGTCAATGGATTAGTGTTTCCCTAGCGAGCCTCGGATTGTGGGAATGACCCAAAAAATTGTGTGTCCACATGGCGTGTACACTATCATGTTGGGGTGTTGTTTTGCCCCGGTGCGTCCGGCTGCACATGCGCTGATGACAATTTGTCAATGGATTAGGGTTTCCCCGGATCGAGGTGGGAATGACCCAAAAAATTGTGTGTGTCCACATGGTGTGTACACTATCATGGTGGGGTGTTGTTTGAACCAATTTTGTACCCCGGGTGCGTCCGGCTACACGCACATGTGCTGACGGCAATTAGTCAATGTTGTAGACCGCACGGTCAATGGATTAGGGTTTCCCTGGAAAGCGAGCCTCGGAGGGTGGGAATGACCCAATAAATTGTGTGTGTCCAAATGGTGTGTACACTATCATGGTGGGGTGTTGTTTGAACCAATTTTGTACCCCCGGGTGCGTCCGGCTACACGCACATGCGCTGACGGCAATTAGTCAATGTTGTAGACCGCACGGTCAATGGATTAGGGTTTCCCTGGAAAGCGAGCCTCGGAGGATGGGAATGACCCAATAAATTGTGTGTCTCCACATGGTGTGTACACTATTGTGGTGGGGTATTGTTTGAACCTATTTTGTACCCGGGTGAGTCGGCTACAGCATGCGGTGGCAGATTGTCAATGGATTAGGGTTTCCCCGGAAAGCGAGCCTCGGATTGTGGGAATGACCCAAAAAATTGTGTGTGTCCACATGGTGTGTACACTATCATGGTGGGGTGTTGTTTGAACCAATTTAGTACCCCCGGGTGCGTCCGGCTACACGCACATGCGCTGACGGCAATTTGCCAATGGATTAGGGTTTCCGTGGAAAGCGAGTCTCGGAGGGTGGGAATGACCCAAAAAATTGTGTGTCCACATGGTGTGTACACTATCATGGTGGGGTGTTGTTTGATCCAATTTCGTACCCCCGGGTGCGTCCGGCTACACACACATGCGCTGACGGCAATTTGCCAATGGATTAGGGTTTCCCTGGAAAGCGAGCCTCGGAGGGTGGGAATGACCCAAAAAATTGTGTCTCCACATGGTGTGTACACTATCATGGTGGGGTGTTGTTTGAACCAATTTTGTACCCCCGGGTGCGTCGGCTACACGCACATGCGCTGACGGCAATTAGTCAATGTTGTAGACCGCACGGTCAATGGATTAGGGTTTCCCTGGAAAGCGAGCCTCGGATTGTGGGAATGACCCAAAAAATTGTGTGTGTCCACATGGCGTGTACACTATCATGTTGGGGTGTTGTTTGTACCCCCGGGTGCGTCCGGCTACACGCACATGCGCTGATGACAATTTGTCAATGGATTAGGGTTTCCCTGGAAAGCGAGCCTCGAGGGTGGGAATGACCCAAAAAATGGTGTGTGTCCACATGGTGTGTACACTATCATGGTGGGGTGTTGTTTGAACCAATTTTGTACCCCCGGTGCGTCCGGCTACACGCACATGCGCTGACGGCAATTAGTCAATGTTGTAGACACGGTCAATGGATTAGGGTTTCCCTGGAAAGCGAGCCTCGGAGGGTGGGAATGACCCAATAAATTGTGTGTGTCCACATGGTGTGTACACTATCATGGTGGGGTGTTGTTTGAACCAATTTTGTACCCCCGGGTGCGTCCGGCTACACGCACATGCGGTGACGGCAATTAGTCAATGTTGTAGACCGCACGGTCAATGGATTAGGGTTTCCCTGGAAAGCGAGCCTCGGAGGGTGGGAATGACCCAATAAATTGTGTGTGTCCACATGGTGTGTACACTATCATGGTGGGGTGTTGTTTGATCCTATGTTGTACCCCTGAGTGTGTCCGGATACACGCACATGAATTGACGGCAAATTGTCAATGGATTAGGGTTTCCCTGGAAAGCGAGCCTCGGATTGTGGGAATGACCCAAAAAAATTGTGTGTGTCCACATGGTGTGTACACTATCATGGTGGGGTGTTGTTTGAACCAATTTCGTACCCCCGGGTGCACATGCACTGACGGCAATTTGCCAATGGATTAGGGTTTCCGTGGAAAGCGAGCCTCGGACGGTGGGAATGACCCAAAAAATTGTGTGTGTCGACATGGTGTGTACACTCCGGCTGCGCATTCGGTTAATTTGGTTAATTCGGTTCGGTTTATTTGGTTATACGGTAAATACGGTTTCAATACTTTGGTTAATACGGTTACGTATAAAAATACGATTCGGTTTCGGTAATAACCATTAAACTTCGGTTCGGTTTCGGTAATAACCAAACTAACCAAAGTTGATGCGAATTTTGGATTGCAAAGTAACTTTTATGGCCATATATTTCATTTTTTGTATTTTGTATGAACGTACTAAAGATTTTGCAAGAGAGCAAAACAAAAAAGAAAGAAAATTTGAACAAACTAAAATATAGATGTATTTTGTATGGCCGTACGAATTTTTTGCCAAAGAGGGAAAGAAAAAATAAATAAAACTATCCATCTAAGTAACATATGCGACCATGTGAAGTATTGAACTAACAACCTGTGGTTACGCGGAAAACAAAAGGACCTGACCACCATAGAGTACCACCTTACGTGTATACTTTTCAGTTTAGATACTATATTAAGGCTACGTGTGAAGCTGGGCTGGCCGACATTTTATGTTGAGCTGTGCATTCGGTTTCTCTCGGTTTAACCGCGGTTTTTCGCTTAAAAACCGAATTAACCGAAGTTCTTTCGGTTTGATGTTTTACTAACTGAAACCTAACCATAAAACCATAAAAACTGAAATTCGGTTTCGATTAGGTTTTTTCGGTTCGGTTTTCGGTTTCAGTTCGGTTACGCATAGCCAAAGTGTACACTATCATGGTGGGTTGTTGTTTGAACCAATTTTCTACCCCCGGGTGCGTCCGGCTACACGCACATGCGCTGACGGCAATTACTCAATGTTGTAGACCGCACGGTCAATGGATTAGGGTTTCCCTGGAAAGCGAGCCTCGGGTTGTGGGAATGACCCAAAAAATTGTGTGTGTCCACATGGTGTGTACAATAACATGTTGGGGTGTTGTTTGAACCAATTTTGTACCCCGGGTGCGTCCGGCTACACGCACATGCGATGAATTTGTCAATGGATTAGGGTTCCCTGGAAAGCGAGCCTCGGAGGGTGGGAATGACCCAAAAAATAGTGTGTGTCCACATGGTGTGTACACTATCATGTTGGGGTGTTGTTTGAACCAATTTTGAACCCCGGGTGCGTCCAGCTACACGCACATGCGTTGATGACAATTTGTCAATGGATTAGGGTTTCCCTGGAAAGCGAGCCTTGGATTGTGGGAATGACCCAAAAAATTGTGTGTGTCCACATGATGTGTACACTATCATGGTGGGGTGTTGTTTGAACCAATTTTGTAGCCCCGGGTGCGTCCGGCTACACGCACATGCGCTGACGGCAATTTGTCAATGGATTAGGGTTTCCCTCGAAAGCGAGCCTCGGAGGGTGGGAATGACCCAAAAAATTGTGTGTGTACACATGTTGTGTACACTATCATGTTGGGGTGTTGTTTGAACCTATTTTGTACCCCCGAGTGCGTCCGGCTACACGCACATGAATTGACGGCAATTTGTCAATGGATTAGGGTTTCCCTGGAAAGCGAGCCTCGGAGGGTGGGAATGACCCAAAAAATTGTGTGTGTCCACATGGTGTGTACACTATCATGGTGGGGTGTTGTTTGAACCAATTTTGTACACCCGGGTGCGTCCAGCTACATACACACGCGCTTACGGCAATTAGTCAATGTTGTAGCCCAGCCGGTCAATGGATTAGGGTTTCCCTATAAAGCGAGCCTCGGATTGTGGGAATGACCCAAAAAATTGTGTGTGTCCACATGATGTGTACACTATCATGGTGGGGTGTTGTTTGAACCAATTTTGTAGCCCCGGGTGCGTCCGGCGACACGCACATGCGCTGACGGCAATTTGTCAATGGATTAGGGTTTCCATCGAAAGAGCCTCGGAGGGTGGGAATGACCCAAAAAATTGTGTGTGTACACATGGTGTGTACACTATCATGTTGGGGTGTTGTTTGAACCTATTTTGTACCCCCGTGCGTCCGGCTACACGCACATGCGCTGGCGGCAATTTGTCAATGGATTAGGGTTTCCCTGGAAAGCGGAGGGTGGGAATGACCCAAAAATTGTGTGTGTCCACATGGTGTGTACACTATCATGGTGGGGTGTTGTTTGAACCAATTTTGTACACCGGGTGCGTCCAGCTACACACACGCGCGCTTACGGCAATTAGTCGATGTTGTAGCCCAGCCGGTCAATGGATTAGGGTTTCCCTATAAAGCCTGGATCGGATTGTGGGAATGACCCAAAAAATTCTGTGTGTCCACATGGTGTGTACACTATCATGGTGGGGTGTGGTTTGAACCAATTTTTTACCCCCGGGTGCGTCCGGTTACACGCACATGCGCTGACGGCAATTAGTCAATGTTGTAGACCGCACGGTCAATGGATTAGGGTTTCCCTGGAAAGCGAGCCTCGGAGGGTGGGAATGACCCAATAAATTGTGTGTGTCCACATGGTGTGTACACTATCATGGTGGGGTGTTGTTTGAACCTATTTTGTACCCCCGGGTGCGTCCGGCTACACGCACATGCGCTGACGGCAATTTGTCAATGGATTAGGGTTTCCCTGGAAAGCGAGCCTCGGATTGTGGGAATGACCCAAAAAATTGTGTGTGTCCACATGGTGCATACACTATCATGGTGGGTTGTTGTTTGAACCTATGTTGTACCCCTGAGTGTGTCCGGATACACGCACATGAATTGACGGCAATTTGTCAATGGATTAGGGTTTCCCAGGCGAGCCTCGGAGGGTGGGAATGACCCAAAAATTGTGTGTGTCCACATGGTGTGTACACTATCATGGTGGGGTGTTGTTTGAACCAATTTTGTACCCCTGGGTGCGTCCGGCTACACGCACATGCACTGACGGCAATTAGTCAATGTTGTAGACAGCACGGTCAATGGATTAGGGTTTCCCTGAAAAGCGAGCCTCGGATTGTGGGAATGACCCAAAAAATTGTGTGTGTCCACATGGTGTGTACACTATCATGGTGGGGTGTTGTTTGAACCAATTTTGTACCCCGGGTGCGTCCGGCTACACGCACATGCGCTGACGGCAATTAGTCAATGTTGTAGACAGCACGGTCAATGGATTAGGGTTTCCCTGGAAAGCGAGCCTCGGAGGGTGGGAATGACCCAATAAATTGTGTGTGTCCACATGGTGTGTACACTATCATGGTGGGGTGTTGTTTGAACCTATTTTGTACCCCCGGGTGAGTCCGGCTACACGCACATGCGCTGACGGCAGTTTGTCAATGGATTAGGGTTTCCCTGGAAAGCGAGCCTCGGATTGTGGGAATGACCCAAAAAATTGTGTGTGTCCACATGGTGTATACAGTACCATGGCGGGGTGTTGTTTGAACCAATTTCGTACCCCGGGTGATACGGGGCGACCTTCGGTCTTCACCGCATCATGTGCTTCATCGCCAAGACGGCACGCCAAGGTGAATCTTCTCCTTTACGCGTGCCTCGAATCGCCCATTTGGGACGATATACTACTTCATACTCCGTCGTGTCTTGATGATAGGAACTCGACGACAAGTACGGAGGGAAGAGAGGATGCCATGGAGACCCGAGGACGCAAGGCCGATGTCACGGAAGCATGGAAGAGGAGGAGAAAGAGGAGCTGGACGCTCCAGGCCGGAACTTCCGCCCGATGGCCGGAACTTCCGCCCCACCGGAACTTCCACCCCAAGGACCGGAACTTCCGCCCAGATGCCGCCAAGATGCCTTCCAGCGCCCAGAGAAATGGATCAGGCCGGAACGCCGCCCACCGGAACTTCCGCCCACTTCCGCCCAAGTTCCGAAATTACGCCAAAACGCCCCTGGATGTTACTGCAAGGAAACGGGCCATATTCGGAACTAGGCCGGAACTTGACCGGAACTTCCGGCCCGGCCGGAACTTCCGCCCAGGGACCGGAACTTCCGCCCCTCAGGACCGGAACTTCCGCCACCGCGAACTTCAGCATAGTAGTACTTTTCAGCGTGTAACCTACCCCTTCGCCCCCTACTATAAATAGCCTAGTTGGCTCAGATCTGAGATTAGACTTGATGTGAAATTAAACCTGAGCATGGCTCACCCTTGTGGGAACCCTACCTAGATCTATGATCTTGTATCCCCACCCGGGCTCCTTATCAACTCGTGAAGATCTCTTTGGCGACTTCTACCGTTTGTTTGATCTTTTGCTTGCACTTCTACCTATTTGGTCTTTTGCTTGCACTTCTATCAAACCTTCCGGTCTTTTCGCCCTTCTAGATCTCCCGAGCTTTGATTTGTCGATCTCTTTGCGGGACTTCTACCGGAAGGTCTTTTCTCGCAACCTCTATCGAGTTGGTGTTTCGAGCCAACGAGGGAAAACTCGAATTGTGTGCGTGTGTGTGTTGTATCCCCGCGTTTCCCCCACGTGTTCATCGCGTTCATCCACCTACCCCCACGAATCCCTTCAAATCCGTGAAGATCGGGCACATCCCTGGGCTTAGCCCTTATCATATGGTATCAGAGCTCCTTGGTTGCCACGGATCTTGTATCCCCACCCGGGCTCCTTATCAACTCGTGAAGATCTCTTTGGCGACTTCTACCGTTTGTTTGATCTTTTGCTTGCACTTCTACCTATTTGGTCTTTTGCTTGCACTTCTATCAAACCTTCCGGTCTTTTCGCCCTTCTAGATCTCCCGAGCTTTGATTTGTCGATCTCTTTGCGGGACTTCTACCGGAAGGTCTTTTCTCGCAACCTCTATCGAGTTGGTGTTTCGAGCCAACGAGGGAAAACTCGAATTGTGTGCGTGTGTGTGTTGTATCCCCGCGTTTCCCCCACGTGTTCATCGCGTTCATCCACCTACCCCCACGAATCCCTTCAAATCCGTGAAGATCGGGCACATCCACGGGCTTAGCCCTTATCACGGTGCTTCGGCTAGCATGCGCTGACGGCAATTTGCCAATGGATTAGGGTTTCCGTGGAAAGCGAGCCTCGGAGGGTGGGATGACCCAAAAAATTGTGTGTGTCCACATGGTGTGTACACTATGATGGTGGGGTGTTGTTTGAACCAATTTCGTACCCCCGGGTGCGTCTGGCTACACGCACATGCGCTGACGGCAATTTGCCAATGGATTAGGGTTTCCCTGGAAGCGAGCCTCGGAGGGTGGGAATGACCCAAAAATTGTGTGTGTCCACATGGTGTGTACACTATCATGGTGGGGTGTCGTTTGAACCAATTTTGTACCCCCGGGTGCGTCCGGCTACACGCACATGCGCTGACGGCAATTAGTCAATGTTGTAGACCGCACGAGTCAATGGATTAGGGTTTCCCTGGAAAGCGAGCCTCGGATTGAATGACCCAAAAAATTGTGTGTGTCCACATGGTGTGTACACTATCATGTTGGGGTGTTGTTTGAACCAATTCTGTACCCCCGGGTGCGTCCGGCTACACGCACATGCGCTGATGACAATTTGTCAATGGATTAGGGTTTCCCTGGAAAGCGAGCCTTGGAGGGTGGGAATGACCCAATAAATTGTGTGTGTCCACATGGTGTGTAAACTATCATGGTGGGGTGTTGTTTGAACATATTTTGTACCCCCGGGTGAGTCCGGCTACACGCACATGCGATGACGGCAATTTGTCAATGGATTAGGGTTTCCCTGGAAAGCGAGCCTCGGATTGTGGGAATGACCCAAAAAATTGTGTGTGTTCACATGGTGTGTACACTATCCTGGTGGGGTGTTGTTTGAACCAATTTCGTACCCCGGGTGCTTCCGGCTACACGCACATGCGCTGACGGCAATTTGCCAATGGATCAGGGTTTCCTTGGAAAGCGAGCCTCGGAGGGTGGGAATGACCCAAAAAATTGTGTGTGTCCACATGGTGTGTACACTATCATGGTGGGGTGTTGTTTGAACCAATTTCGTACCCCCGGGTGCGTTGCTACACACATGCGCTGACGGCAATTTGCCAATGGATTAGGGTTTTCCTGGAAGCGAGCCTCGGAGGGTGGGAATGACCCAAAAAATTGTGTGTGTCCACATGGTGTGTACACTATCATGGTGGGGTGTTGTTTGAACCAATTTTTGGGTGCGTCCGGCTACACGCACATGCGGCGGGCAATTAGTCAATGTTGTAGACTGCACGGTCAATGGATTAGGGTTTCCCTGGAAAGAGCCTCGGATTGTGGGAATGACCCAAAATTGTGTGTGTCCACATGGTGTGTACACTAGCATGTTGGGGTGTTGTTTGAACCAATTTTGTACCACCGGGTGCGTCCGGCTAATGCACATGCGCTGATGACAATTTGTCAATGGATTAGGGTTTCCCTGGAAAGCGAGCCTCAGACGGTGGGAATGACCCAAAAAATTGTGTGTCCACATGGTGTGTACACTATCATGGTGGGGTGTTGTTTGAACCAATTTTGTACCCCGGTGTGTCCGGTTACACGCACATGCGCTGACGGCAATTAGTCAATGTTGTAGACCGCACGGTCAATGGATTAGGGTTCCCTGGAAAGCGAGCCTCGGAGGGTGGGAATGACCCAATAAATTGTGTGTGTCCACATGGTGTGTACACTATCATGGTGGGGTATTGTTTGAACCTATTTTGTACCCCCGGGTGCGTCCGGCGACACGCACATGCGCTGACGGCAATTTGTTAATGGATTAGGGTTTCCCTGGAAAGCGAGCCTCGGAGGGTGGGAATGACCCAAAAAATTGTGTGTGTCCACATGGTGTGTACACTATCATGGTGGGGTGTTGTTTGAACCAATTTTGTACCCCCGGGTGCGTCCGGCTACACGCACATGCGCTGGCGGCAATTAGTCAATGTTGTAGACCGCACGGTCAATGGATTAGGAGTTTCCCTGAAGCGAGCCTCGGATTGTGGGAATGACCCAAAAATTGTGTGTGTCCACATGGTGTGTACACTATCATGTTGGGGTGTTGTTTGAACCAATTTTTTACCCCCAGGTCCGTCCGGCTACACGCACATGCGCTGATGACAATTTGTCAATGGATTAGGGTTTCCCTGGAAAGCAAGCCTTAGAGGGTGGGAATGACCCAAAAAATTGTGTGTCCACATGGGGTGTACACTATCATGGTGGGGTGTTGTTTGAACCAATTTTGTACCCCCGGGTGCGTCCGGCTACACGCACATGCGCGACGGCAATTAGTCAATATTGTAGACCGCACGGTCAATGGATTAGGGTTTCCCTGGAAAGCGAGCCTCGGAGGGTGGGAATGACCCGATAAATTGTGTGTGTCCACATGATGTGTACACTATCATGGTGAGGTGTTGTTTGAACCTATTTTGTACCCCCGGGTTCGTCCGGCGACACGCACATGCGCTGACGGCAATTTGTTAATGGATTAGGGTTTCCCTGGAACGCGAGCCTCGGAGGTGGGAATGACCCAAAAATTGTGTGTGTCCACATGGTGTGTACACTATCATGGTGGGGTGTTTTTTGAACCAATTTTGTACCCCCGAGTGCGTCCGGCTACACGCACATGCGCTGACGGCAATTAGTCAATGTTGTAGCCCAGACGGTCAATGGATTAGGGTTTCCCTAAAGCGAACCTCGGATTGTGGGAATGACCCAAAAAATTGTGTGTGTTCACATGGTGTGTACACTATCATGGTGGGGTGTTGTTTGAACCAATTTTGTACCTCCGGGTGCGTCCGGCTACACGCACATGCGCTGACGGCAATTAGTCAATGTTGTAGACCGCACGGTCAATGGATTAGGGTTTCCCTGGAAAGCCTCGGAGGGTGGGAATGACCCAATAAATTGTGTGTGTCCACATGCATGTACACTATCATGGTGGGGTATTGTTTGAACCTATTTTGTACCCCCGGGTGAGTCCGGCTACACGCACGCACGGCAGTTTGTCAATGGATTAGGGTTTCCCTGGAAAGCGTGCCTCTGATTGTGGGAATGAGCCCAAAAATTGTGCGTGTCCACATGGTATGTACACTACCATGGTGGGGTGTTGTTTGAACCAATTTCGTACCCCCGGGTGCTTCCGGCTACACGCACATGCGCTGACGGCAATTTGCCAATGGATTAGGGTTTCCGTGGAAAGCGAGCCTCGGAGGGTGGGAATGACCCAAAAAATTGTGTGTGTCCACATGGTGTGTACACTATCATGGTGGGGTGTTGTTTGAACCAATTTCGTACCCCGGGTGCGTCTGGCTACACGCACATGCGTGATACGTCTCCAACGTATCGATAATTTCTTATGTTCCATGCTACATTATTGATGATATCTACATGTTTTATACACATTATATGTCGTATTTACGCATTTTCCGGCACTAACCTATTAACAAGATGCCGAAGAGCCAGTTCTCTGTTTTCTGCTGTTTTTGGTTTCAGAAATCCTAGTAAGGAAATATTCTCGGAATTGGACGAAATCAATGCCCAGGGTCCTATTTTTGCACCAAGCTTCCAGAAGACCGAAGAGGAAAGGAAGTGGGGCCACGAGGCGCCGCCACACTAGGTCGGCGCGGCCCAGGCCTTGGCCGCGCGGCCCTGGTGTGTGGGGCCCTCGTGTCGCCCTTTGACCTACCCTTTCGCCTACTTAAAGCCTCCGTCGCGAAACCCCCAGTACCGAGAGCCACGATACGGAAAACCTTACTGAGACGCCGCCGCCGCCAATCCCATCTCGGGGGATTCAGGAGATCGCCTCCGGCAGAGGGGAATCATCTCCGGAGGACTCTTCATCGCCATGATCGCCTCCGGATTGATGAGTGAGTAGTTCACCCCTGGACTATGGGTCCATAGCAGTAGCTAGATGGTCGTCTTCTCCTAATTGTGCTTCATTGTTGGATCTTGTGAGCTGCCTAACATGATCAAGATCATCTATCTATAATACTATATGTTGTGTTTGTCGGGATCCGATGGATAGAGAATACTATGTTATGGTGATTATCAATCTATTACTTATGTGTTGTTTATGATCTTGCATGCTCTCCGTTATTAGTAGAGGCTCTGGCCAAGTTTTTGCTCTTAACTCCAAGAGGGAGTATTTATGCTCGATAGTGGGTTCATGCCTCCATTAAATCTGGGACAGTGACAGAAAGTTCTAAGGTTGTGGATGTGATGTTGCCACTAGGGATAAAACATTGATGCTATGTCTAAGGATGTAGTTGTTGATTACATTACGCACCATACTTAATGCAATTGTCTGTTGCTTGCAACTTAATACGGAAGGGGTTCGGATGATAACCTGAAGGTGGACTTTTTAGGCATAGATGCATTGGATAGCGGTCTATGTACTTTGTCGTAATGCCCTGATTAAATCTCACTATATTTATCATATCATGTATGTGCATTGTTATGCCCTTTTCTATTTGTCAATTGCCCGACTGTAATTTGTTCACCCAACATGCTTTTATCTTATGGGAGAGACACCTAGTGAGCTGTGGACCCCGGTCCTATTCTTTACATCGCATACAATCTACTGCAATTGTTCTACTGTTTTCTTCGCAAACAATCATCTTCCACACAATACGGTTAATCCTTTGTTACGGCAAGCCGGTGAGATTGACAACCTCAGCTTTCGTTGGGGCAAAGTACATTGTTTGTGTTGTGCAGGTTCCACGTTGGCGTCGGAATCCCTGGTGTTGCGCCGCATCACATTTCGCAATCATCAACCTTCAACGTGCTTCTTGGCTCCTCCTGGTTCGATAAACCTTGGTTTCTTTCTGAGGGAAAACTTGCTGCTGTGCGCATCATACCTTCCTCTTGGGGTTCCCAACGAACGTGTGAGTTACACGCCATCAAGCTCTTTTTCTGGCGCCGTTGCCGGGGAGATCAAGACACGCTGCAAGGGGAGTCTCCACTTCCCAATCTCTTTACTTTGTTTTTGTCTTGCTTTATTTTATTTACTACTTAGTTTGCTGCACTTAAACAAAACACAAAAAAATTATTTGCTAGCTTTACTTTATTTACTGTCTTGCTCTCTATATCAAAAACACAAAAAAATTAGTTACTTGCATTTACTTTATCTAGTTTGCTTTATTCTGTTGCTAAAATGAATACCCCTGAAAATACTAAGTTGTGTGACTTCACAAACACAAATAATAATGATTTCCTATGCACACCTATTGCTCCACCTGCTACTACAGCAGAATTCTTTGAAATTAAACCTGCTTTACTGAACCTTGTTATGAGAGATCAATTTTCTGGGGTTAGTTACGTGATGCTGCTGCCCATCTTAATAATTTTGTTGAACTTTGTGAAATGCAAAAGTATAAGGATGTAGATGGTGATATTATTAAATTGAAATTGTTTCCTTTCTCATTAAGAGGAAGAGCTAAAGATTGGTTGCTATCTTTGCCTAAGAATAGTATTGATTCATGGACTAAATGTAAGGATGCTTTTATTGGTAGATATTATCCTCCCACTAAAATTATATCTTTGAGAAGTAGCATAATGAATTTTAAGCAATTAGATACTGAACATGTTGCTCAAGCATGGGAGAGAATGAAATCTTTGGTAAAGAATTGCCCAACCCATGGACTGACTACTTGGATGATCATCCAAACCTTCTATGCAGGACTAAATTTTTCTTCGCGGAATTTATTGGATTCAGCTGCTGGAGGTACCTTTATGTCCATCACTTTGGGGGCGGCTACAAAGCTTCTTGATGATATGATGATAAATTACTCTGAATGGCACACGGAAAGAGCTCCACAAGGTAAGAAGGTAAATTCTGTTGAAGAAACCTCTTCCTTGAGTGATAAGATTGATGTGATTATGTCTATGCTTGTGAATGGTAGATCTAATGTTGATCCTAATAATGTTCCTTTAGCTTCATTGGTTGCTCAAGAAGAAAATGTTGATGTGAATTTCATTAAAAATAATAATTTCAACAACAATGCTTATAGGAACAACTCTGGTAATAACTATAGGCCATATCCTTCTGCTAATGGTAATGGTTATGGTAATTCTTATGGGAATTCTTACAATAATAATAGGAGTGTACCCCTGGTCTTGAAGCCATGCTTAAAAAATTTATTAGTACACAAACTGCTTTTAACAAATATGTTGAGGAAAAGCTTGATAAAATTGATATTATTGCTTCTAGAGTTGATAGACTTGCCTCTGATGTTAATCTATTAAAATTGAAAGTTATGCCTAATGAGGATATTTATAATAAGATTACTACTACAGCAAATGCCATCCAAGTTAGAATTAATGAGAATATAAGATTAATGGCTGAATTGCGTGCTAGGTGGGATAGAGAAGAAAATGAAAAACTAGCTAAAGAGAATAATGTAGCTAAAGTTTGGACTATTACCACCACTAGTAATGATAATGATTCACATGTTGCTGCACCTCCTACAATCAATGGTAAAATAATTGGTGTTGGCAATGTTTCTACTCCTAGTGCAAAGCATACAAAACTGCCTGAAATTGCTAAAACTGCTGAAACCACTTGTGATAAAACTGCTGAAATTTTTTCCAACCTTGGGGACAATGATCCCATTGCTGTAGCTCATAATGATTTAGATTTTGATGATTGCCACATCTCTGAAGTTATAAAGTTCTTACAAAAACTTGCTAAAAGTCCTAATACTAGTGCTATAAATTTGGCCTTTACAAAACATATTACAAATGCTCTCATAAAAGCTAGAGAAGAGAAACTAAAACTTGAAACTTCTATTCCTAGAAAGTTAGAAGATGGTTGGGAGCCCATCATTAAAATGAAATTCAATGACTTTGAATGTAATGCTTTATGTGATCTTGGTGCAAGTATTTATGTTATGCCTAAAAAGATTTATGATATGCTTGACTTGCCACCATTGAAGAATTGTTATTTGGATGTTAATCTTGCCAATAATGTTAAAAAGAAACCTTTGGGGAGGATTGATAATGTGCGTATTACGGTTAACAATAACCTTGTCCCCGTTGATTTTGTTGTCTTGGATATCGAATGCAATGCATCTTGTCCTATTGTGTTGGGAAGACCTTTTCTTCGAACCGTTGGTGCTACTATTGATATGAAGGAAGGTAATATTAGATATCAATTTCCTCTCAAGAAAGGTATGGAACACTTCCCTAGAAGAGAATGAAGTTGCCTTTTGATTCTATTATTAGAACAAGTTATGATGTTGATGCTTCTACTCTTGATGTTACTTGATTTACACTTTCTGCGCCTAGCTGACAAGCGTTAAAGAAAAGCGCTTATGGGAGACAACCCATGTTTTTACTACAGAAATTTTTGTTTTGTTTAGTCTTGGAAGTTGTTTACTACTGTAGCAACCTCTCCTTATCATGTTTTTTTTTGTGCCAAGTAAAGTTTCTAAGTTAAAGTTGATGTTATATTTGGATCGCTGCGCAGAAACAGCATTGCTGTCTGTCACGAATTCTGGCACAAGTCTCTGTAAAAAATTCAAAAAAATCTGCAAATTTACGAGCGTGATCCTCAGTTATGTACGCAACTTTCATTAGTTTTGAGTTTTTCCATTTGAGCAAGTCTAGTGCCCCTTTCAGGTTCGTCTTTACGGACTGTTCTGTTTTTGACAGATTCTGCCTTTTATTTCGCATTGCCGTATTTGCTATGTTGGATGAATTTCTTTGATCCATTAATGTCCAGTAGCTTTGTGCAATGTCCAGAAGTGTTAAGAATGATTGTGTCACCTCTGAATATGTGAATTTTTAATTGTGCACTAACCCTCTAATGAGTTTGTTTGAAGTTTGGTGTGAAGGAAGTTTTCAAGGGTCAAGAGAGGAGTATGATATACTATGATCAAGAGGAGTGAAAGCTCTAAGCTTGGGGATGCCCCGATGGTTCACCCCTGCATATTTTAAGAAGACTCAAGCGTCTAAGCTTGGGGATGCGCAAGGCATCCCCTTCTTCATCGACAACATCATCAGGTTCCTCCCCTGAAACTATATTTTTATTCAGTCACATCTTATGTTCTTTACTTGGAGCATCGGTTTGTTTTGTTTTTGTTTTTGTTTGAATAAAATGGATCCTAGCATTCACTGTATGGGAGAGAGACACACTCCGATGTTGCATATGGACAAATATGTCCTTAGGCTTTACTCATAATGTCCAGGCGAAGGTTGAAACTTCTTCGTAAATTGTTATATAGTTGGAATCGGGAAACGCTACATGTAGTAATTCTAAAATGTCTTGGATAATGTGATACTTGGCAATTGTTGTGCTCATGTTTAAGCTCTTGCATCATATACTTTGCACCCATTAATGAAGAAATACATAGAGCTTGCTAAAATTTGGTTTGCATATTTGGTCTCTCTAAGGTCTAGATAATTTCTAGTATTGAGTTTTGAACAACAAGGAAGACGGTGTAGAGTCTTATAATGTTTACAATATGTCTTTTATGTGAGTTTTGCTGCACCGGTTCATCCTTGAGTTTGCTTCAAATAACCTTGCTAGCCTAAACCTTGTATCGAGAGGGAATACTTCTCATGCATCCAAAATCCTTGAGCCAACCACTATGCCATTTGTGTCCACCATACCTACCTACTACATGGTATTTCTCCGCCATTCCAAAGTAAATTTCTTGAGTGCTACCTTTAAATTTCCATCATTCGCCTTTGCAATATATAGCTCATGGGACAAAATAGCCTTAAAAACTATTGTGGTATTGAATATGTACTTATGCACTTTATCTCTTATTAAGTTGCTTGTTGTGCGATAACCATGCTTCTTGGGACGCCATCAACTACTCTTTGTTGAATATCATGTGAGTTGCTATGCATGTCCGTCTTGTCTGAAGTAAGAGAGATCTACCACCTTAATGGTTGGAGCATGCATATTGTTAGAGAAGAACATTGGGCCGGTAACTAAAGCCATGAATCATGGTGGAAGTTTCAGTCTTGGACATATATCCTCAATCTCATATGAGAACACTAATTGTTGCCACATGCTTATGCATTAAAGAGGAGTCCATTATCTGTTGTCCATGTTGTCCCGGTATGGATGTCTAAGTTGAGAATAATCAAAAGCGAGAAATCCAAAATGCGAGCTTTCTCCTTAGACCTTTGTACAGGCGGCATGGAGGTACCCCTTTGTGACACTTGGTTGAAACATGTGTATTGCGATGATCCGGTAGTCCAAGCTGATTAGGACAAGGTGCGGGCACTATTAGTATACTATGCATGAGGCTTGCAACTTGTAAGATATAATTTACATAACTCATATGCTTTATTACTACCGTTGACAAAATTGTTTCATGTTTTCAAAATAAAAGCTCTAGCACAAATACAGCAATCGATGCTTTCCTCTTTGAAGGACCTTTCTTTTACTTTTATTGTTGAGTCAGTTTACCTATCTCTCTCCACCTCAAGAAGCAAACACTTGTGTGAACTGTGCATTGATTCCTACATACTTGCATATTGCACTTGTTATATTACTTTATATTGACACTATCCATGAGATATACATGTTATAAGTTGAAAGCAACCGCTGAAACTTAATCTTCCTTTGTGTTGCTTCAATACCTTTACTTTGATTTATTGCTTTATGAGTTAACTCTTATGCAAGACTTATTGATGCTTGTCTTGAAGTACTATTCATGAAAAGTCTTTGCTTTATGATTCATTTGTTTACTCATGTCATTACCATTGTTTTGATCGTTGCATTCATTACATATGTTTACAATAGTATGATCAAGATTATGATGGCATGTCACTCGAGAAATTATCCTTGTTATCGTTTACCTGCTCGGGACGAGCAGAACTAAGCTTGGGGATGCTGATACGTCTCCAACGTATCGATAATTTCTTATGTTCCATGCTACATTATTGATGATATCTACTCCCTCCGGTCCTTTTTAATTGACTCGAATTTAGTACAAAGTTGTACTAAATCTGAGTCAATTAAAAGAGACCGGAGGGAATACATGTTTTATACACATTATATGTCGTATTTACGCATTTTCCGGCACTAACCTATTAACAAGATGCCGAAGAGCCAGTTGTTGTTTTCTGCTGTTTTGGTTTCGAAATCCTAGTAAGGAAATATTCTCGGAATTGGACGAAATCAACGCCAGGGTCCTATTTTTGCACGAAGCTTCAGAAGACCGAAGACGAAAGGAAGTGGGGCCACGAGCGCCGCCACACTAGGGCGGCGCGCGGCCCAGGCCGGCCCTGGTGTGTGGGGCCCTCGTGTCGCCTTTGACTACCCTTTCGCACTTAAAGCCTCCGTCGCCCCGATGCCGAGAGCCACGATACGGAAAACCTTGAGGCGCGCCGCCGCCAATCCCATCTCGGGGATTCGGTCGCCTCCGGCACCCTGCCGGAGGGAATCATCCCGGAGGACTCTTCATCGCCATGATCGCCTCCGGATGATGAGTGAGTAGTTCACCCCTGGACTATGGGTCCATAGCGGTAGCTAGATGGTCGTCTTCTCCTTGGTGTGCTTCATTGTTGGATCTTGTGAGCTGCCTAACATGATCAAGATCATCTATAATACTATATGTTGTGTTTGTCGGGATCCGATGGATAGAGAATACTATGTTATGGTGATTATCAATCTATTACTTATGTGTTGTTTATGATCTTGCATGCTCTCCATTATTAGTAGAGGCTCTGGCCAAGTTTTTGCTCTTAACTCCAAGAGGGAGTATTTATGCTCGATAGTGGCTTCATGCCTCCATTAAATCTGGGACAGTGACAGAAAGTTCTAAGGTTGTGGAT
>JAUUTY010001818.1:0-20000 GCA_030979885.1 Lolium multiflorum
CCCATGTGATGCTTTGCTTGCTAACATTGTTGACCATGTGGAGTTGATTGATTGTGATAACATGAACATGCCATGCTATGAGAGCTTCAATTTTTCTACCATTGCTTGCAACATGTCGACCACTTGCTCTCTACCATGTATTGCTTGCAATGATAATGACAAGGATGACATTAGCTTCCAAATGCTTTGTCCCAAATGTTTACACTCTTCCATGATCCTTGCATCCAAGATTGCGAACAATTGCTCTTTCTTATGCTTGGTATGCAAGAATGCTTATTTTATTGTTCACGAGATGGCCCCCATAGCCTTCTCAATCTTTGATGATCATGAGTTACCACATGCCATGAATGCACCTTCTTGCCATATGCACCATCGCCATGCATTTCATACTATCTTGCTTGACACTAATGGTGATGTGCACAAGACATGGAACATCATGATGGATGATGTTTTCATCTACCATGCACACACGCTTTTTGTTCTCGCTATTGTGTGTATAGGTACCCGGACGACCACTTCCACCGCTACGGAGCATGAGCTCACAAAACGCGCAATTGAGAGCTACCCCATCAAGGACCTAACCCGCGGGACTCACACCAAAGGGTATGTTTCCCAACGCCTTCGCCATCGTGTGTTTCCGACATTTCTTGTCGAGCTTCCGGTTTGGTCCAATTCCTCGTCACCTCTTTTGCTTCTTATGCAACATATCTTGACATATCTTGTTGGCACAATGGTTGTTGTATGTATTGATGATATCATCATACACTCCGAGAATCTCAAGGACCATGTCATACATGTGAGAGACACCTTATGCACCTTGTGCCACATGTCACACCAAAAGTTGCTCTCCTTTGGATTTCTCATTTCATCTTTGGCATTTGCAATGGATTCTTTGAAACTTGAGGATACCCATACTCGGCTCACGCCAACCATACTTTCCCAAGCTAGAAGTCTCCATAGCTTTGCCATTGCACATAACAATTTTGCCCCAAATTTTGCCGCCGATACTTGCCTTTTGATTGTTCCATTTGTGTGGGACAATGCTACACACAACATTTTTGACACCTTACAAAGCAAACTTTTACTTGCACAAATTTTTGTCCTCCCACATTTTGGATACATCGACACTCTTGTGATCACCATTTTTGCCCAATGCCTTTTGGAGAAACGACTTGATGCTTCGTATTTGATTGAGAGCCTCTTGTTCGCCGGTCACCAAATTGGCATCCACAAGCTTTCCTTTTGCAAGTTGTTTTTCCCCTTGTTCTTCTTCGACCGAGACTTGGCCCCTCCACCACTACATGGGAGACCCGTGATGGACTACAACAAAGACGCCTGCACTACGACGAGCATCCCTAAGGACACAAGGGCACCTATACAAGTCCTTCCCGTCTACCTCATCGGTGAGGAGGAGCAAGAGTCGAGGACGACTCTTCCCCAAGGGGGGGGAGATGATGCGGGGTGGCTTTTGGACACCTCCGCTTCAAGACCGACAAGTGCATCCCCGCCTATCGTCGACGCTACACCATGGCCAAGGAGTCCCCCAAGTGGACCAACAACACAAAACCCCGCCATATACGTCAAGGTGAACTCCTTCCTCTCTATGGTCGATCTCAACACCAACTTGAATGGCATGCTACCTCATGCCTATCATGATGTCTATAGGTGCCGACGTCGACAAGGACCAAGAGAGAAGGAACCCCCATGGTGCATGGAAGAAGGAAGAAGAAGAGGAAGAAGAGGAGGGAGGAAGAGGAGGAGCCGGTCAGACCGGGCCACAGACCAGGCAGCCTGGCGCAGACCGGACAGGCCGGCGCAGAGCCCGGTCAGACCGGGCCACAGACCGGGCGCAGCATCGCACCGGAAGCCAACCGGACGGAATCTGCGAGGATTCCGGTTTGCGGCCGGTCGACCGGACCAGTGACCGGACCACCCGGTCCACAGCCCGGTCTGACCGGCCCCAAACCGGATCCGTCGGGTTTGACCCAACCACTTGTACCTTTTCGACCCAGGTCGCCTTGTATGCCTATATAAGACCCCAGCTCGCCCCCATAGCTGGTTAGACAAGATTTAGGCTTAAACATGACTTTGAGCTTTGTCTCCCTAGGGTTTCATCCCCTTTGTATCAAGGCACCCCATGTTGTATGATTGGATCTATGTGAGTGAGATTCTAGTGTAGCCCACTCTCTCTCCCTCACCTACCTCCATCCTCAACACCGATCTCTCGCTCCGGGATTCTACCTCGAGTCTCTCCCGTGGTGATTCTATTGGCGTGGTCCATCGAGCCACGAGGGTAAGTATCGATTGTATCGGGTTGGTGTGCGTTGTGTTCTTCGCGTTCTTCGTGTTCTTCCGCCTCTCCCTCTCTTTCCCCTTTGATTCTTGGGTCATTCGCAAGATCGGGCCACACACGGGGTCTTAGACCTTAACAGTCCTCCTAGCTACCAAGAGTGAGATGAGAGAAGTGCACCACAACCCATCCACCACCCTACACTACGTGCTCATTTGCAAGGGCCCCTCGGAGGAGACTAACGACTTAACCAACATTCCTTCGTCTTTGTTGTCTATTTTGAAGGAATTCCAAGACGTCTTCCCCGACGAGCTACCTCATGGACTACCACCGCTTCGGGGCATCGAGCACCGCATCGACCTCATACCCGGCGCTCCCCTTCCAAACCGAGCCGCCTACCGCACCAACCCCGAAGACACAAAGGAGATTCAACGCCAAATACAAGACCTCCTCGCCAAAGGGTACGTTCGAGAAAGCCTTAGCCCTTGTGCCGTTCCCGTGATTCTTGTGCCTAAACCGGATGAGACGCAACGGATGTGTATGGATTGTCGACCCATCAATGCCATTACCGTCCGTTATCGCCATCCCATTCCGCGTTTAGACGACATGCTTGATGAATTGAGTGGTGCCACCATTTTCTCTAAGATTGATTTGCGTAGTGGCTACCACCAAATTCGCATGGCAATTGGTGATGAATGGAAGACGGCATTCAAGACCAAGCTTGGTCTATATGAATGGCTTGTCATGCCATTTGGTCTTTCTAATGCTCCTTCGACTTTCATGCGTCTTATGAATCACATTTTGAGACCACTCATTGGCAAGAGCGTGGTTGTTTACTTTGATGACATTCTCGTCTATAGCAAAAATCTCGAGGACCATGTTCAACATGTGAGAGAAGTCTTATGCATATTGCGCCACGAGAAGCTCTATGCCAACCTCCCAAAATGCACCTTTGCTCAAAACAAATTGGTTTTTCTTGGTTTTGTGGTTTCCGCCAACGGGATTGAAGTTGATTCTTCCAAAGTTGAGGCCATCCACAATTGGCCCACTCCCACAAATGTTGGTCAAGTTCGAAGCTTCCATGGACTCGCCGGATTTTACCGCCGCTTTGTGAAAGATTTTAGCACCATCGCTTGCCCTTTAAACGAGCTTACAAAAAAGAATGTTCCGTTTGTTTGGGGCAAAGCACAACAAAAAGCTTTTGATGAATTGAAAAAGAGACTCACCGAGGCACCACTACTTGTTCTTCCCGATTTTGCTAAGACATTTGAGATAGAATGTGACGCGAGTGGCCTTGGAATCGGTGGTGTCCTCATGCAAAATGGAAAACCCGTGGCATACTATAGTGAGAAGTTGGATGGCGCACGCCTCAACTATCCTATTTATGACAAGGAACTTTACGCTTTGGTTCGTGTTCTTGAAGTTTGGCAACACTATCTTTGGCCAAGAGAGTTCATTATTCACTCCGACCATGAATCTTTGAAGTATTTGAAAAGTCAACACACTTTGAACAAAAGACATGCAAAATGGGTTGAGTTCATTGAGTCCTTTCCATATGTAATCAAATACAAGAAGGGCAAGGACAATGTCGTTGCGGATGCCCTTTCCCGCAAGCTCACCCTTTTACTCACTCGTTTGGATTTCCATGTGTTGGGTCTTGATGAAATCAAAGAACAATATGCCTCCGATACCTTCTTTGGCCCAATTTTTGCGAAGTGTTCCATTGAAAAGGGCATCGATGATTTCTATTTGCACCAAGGATTCTTGTTTAAGGGCAACAAACTTTGTGTTCCAATGTCCTCGCTTCGCCTTTTGCTCTTACAAGAATCGCATGGTGGTGGTCTCATGGGTCACTTTGGACGAGAGAAGACATATGCCATGCTATCCACTCACTACTATTGGCCAAGAATGTACCGAGACGTGGAACGCCTTTGCCGCCGGTGCACAACATGCTTACAAGCTAAGTCCTCTTCCAATCCATGTGGTCTTTATACACCATTGCCTATTCCTTATGCTCCTTGGTCCGATATAAGCATGGACTTTGTACTAGGATTACCTCGAACTAAATATGGTCATGATTCAATCTTTGTGGTAGTGGATAGATTCTCAAAAATGGCTCATTTTATACCATGTTCCCGAACGGATGATGCTTCACACATTGCCTCCTTGTTTTTTAGGGAAATTGTGAGACTCCACGGTGTACCAAGAAGCATTGTCTCCGACCGAGACGTCAAGTTCATGAGTTATCTTTGGAAGACACTAATGGCCAAGTTCAACGTCAAGCTTTTGTTCTCATCATCATCGCACCCCCAAACCGATGGGCAAACCGAAGTGGTGAACCGAAGCCTCTCCACACTACTACGAGTCCTTGTCAAGAAGAATTTGAAAGCATGGGAAGATTGCATCCCACATGCGGAGTTTGCCTACAACCGCGCCAAGCACTCTACAACAATGAGAAGCCCCTTCATGGTCGTCTACGGGTTCGAACCACCTACGGCGATTGACCTTCTTCCTCTACCGCTACATGAGCAAGTGAACATGGACATCGACAAGCGAGCACAATACATGAAGAAACTCCATGAAGACACAAGGACAACAATCGAGCAACAAGTTCTCCGTCAAGCCACAAGACTAAACTTGAAGAAAAAGGCACGGATCTTCAATGAAGGCGACCTAGTGTGGATACACCTTCGCAAGGACCGCTTCCCTCAAGAAAGAAACTCCAAGCTCAAGCCCCGAGGTGATGGTCCCTTCAAGGTCCTCAAGCGCATCAACGACAACGCCTACGTCGTCGACATACCAACATCCAAGTACTTGGTGAGCAACACATTCAATGTGTCCGACCTTTCACCATATCATGGAGATGAGGAGAACATAGAGTCGAGGACGACTCTTTCCCAAGGGGGGGAGATGATACGGGGTGGCCTATGGACACCGCCGCCTCAAGACCGACAAGCCCTCCTCGTGGTCCAATGACACGAGCTCGAGCCCAAGCACTACGCCAAGAGGTGAATTCGCTCCTCTCTACCTATGACTTTGACACCCCCTTGGATGGCTTGCTACTTCATGCAAATACCCTATGTTCAATCAGGTACATCGGTCAAGACACAAGCCATGGAGACCAAGACGTTGGAGAGAGAGCTGGAAACGATGAAGATGGAGCTACAGCGCCCAGGCCGGAACTTCCGCCCCCCAGGACCGGAACTTCCGGCCAGATTCCTCCAAGATGCCCCCAAGATGCCCTCCAGCGCGCAGGAAAAAGCATCGGACCGGAACTTCCGCCCCGAGGGACCGGAACTTCCGCCCGGTCGGAACTTCCGCCCAAGTTCCGCCCAAGTTCCGAAAGTCCGTCAAAACGCCCCTGGATGTTACTGCAAGGAAACGGGCTAATTTCGGAACTTGGCCGGAACTTGGCCGGAACTTCCGGCCTGGCCGGAACTTCCGCCCCAGGACCGGAACTTCCGCCCCTGACCGGAACTTCCGCCCAAGATGACCGGAACTTCCGCCACCGCGAACTTCAGCACAACAGCACTTTTCAGCATGTAACTTAACCCTTCGCCCCCACCTATAAATAGCCTAGTTGGCTCAGATCTGAGATTAGACTTGATGTGAAATTAAACCTGAGCATGGCTCACCCTTGTGGGAACCCTACCTAGATCTATGATCTTGTATCCCCACCCGGGCTCCTTATCAACTCGTGAAGATCTCTTTGGCGACTTCTACCGTTTGTTTGATCTTTTGCTTGCACTTCTACCTATTTGGTCTTTTGCTTGCACTTCTATCAAACCTTCCGGTCTTTTCGCCCTTCTAGATCTCCCGAGCTTTGATTTGTCGATCTCTTTGCGGGACTTCTACCGGAAGGTCTTTTCCTGCAATCTCTATCGAGTTGGTGTTTCGAGCCAACGAGGGAAAACTCGAATTGTGTGCGTGTGTGTGTTGTATCCCCGCGATTCCCCCACGTGTTCATCGCGTTCATCCACCTACCCCCACGTATCCCTTCAAATCCGTGAAGATCGGGCACATCCCTGGACTTGTAGCTTTGCTTGAGTTGAGTGAGCTTGTTGAAGAGGTCACGCTTGTGGTGAGTTGGTACAAAGCGGGTGTGCATGACTTCTTGCATCTCTTCCCATGTGTCAATGGGTGCTAAGTCTTCCTTCTCACGCTTCTTGTTTACCTCTTCCCACCAAACATTTGCATATCCTTCAAACTCAAGTGATGCCATGGCAACTTTCTTTGCTTCGGAGAAGTTGTGGATGCGGAATATCTTATCAACCTTGAGGACCCAAGACAAGTATGCGTCATTGCGTCTAGGAGGTGGTCTTTCTTCACCATGAGCTTGACGTTGTTGAGGTTGAGGTTGTGGACCTTGAGCATCTTCATTGTTGTTTCTTTGTTGTTGAGGAGGAGGTGGTCTTCCATGACCTTCATCTTGATCATCATTGTTGTGGCGTTGATGAGGCCTCACACTTTCTTCACTTGATGCTTGGTGATGATTTGAGTCTTCCTCCATCTCAACATCTCGTGCTTGATGAGGTGGTCTTCTACCATGAGGGCGATCATCATGATGACGACGGTTGTCTTGACCTTGACGGCGTGGTGCCCTATCACGAGGAGGTTGATCAACATTGATGATGCGGCGGTCTTGGTTCACTTCTTGTTCGGCATTATGGTGGTGCCTTTGAGCATTGGCCACTTGAGATGGGCGAGGTTGCCCTTGATGATGACGTGCCTCTTGCTCTTGGCGGAGCCTTTCTTGCTCACGTGCATGAAGGAGATCTTGATCATGACGAAGACGTTGTTGTTCCTCTTGGAATTGAGCATGGAGATGTTCTTGTTGAAGGCGTTCTTCTTCAAGGCGTAGACGTTCTTGGACAAGTCGAAGTCGTGCTTGCTCCGCTTCTTGAGCTTGTTGTTGAAGCACTTGAGCATCCACATTATGGTGGCGTGGGTCTTGATTGGAATCATGATGCGACGATGTAGGAGCTCGTGACCTTGAGCTATGAGAGCGCGAAGACCTTGAATGGTGTCTTCTATCTTCTTGACGATTGAGTGTATGGAGGATGTTGTCCAACGCCGTCTTCATTTCTCTTGTTTCTTGACCTTGTATGGCGAGTGTTGCCTTCAACTCATTGCCTTGAGTTTCAATCTTCTCATTGAGTTCTTGAACTTGATTGTTGAGGTCAATCCTTTGCACTTGAGCTCTTTCTTCATAGCGGACATTGGTATCCTTGAGCATGGCTTCAAATTGATTGAGCTTGGCGTGGACGGCTTGAGTAGCTATCCAATGTTGGTGCCGCGTCATCGGTAGTTGGTTCCCTTCTCCACTAGACATGGTTACAACTAAAACAAGAACTATGTGGTGGGTGGTTAGGAAAGACTACCAAAAGTGTCAAAACTTGCAAACCAAAATCGAAAAGGTGTTTCAAGTCGAGGAACAACCGATATGTATGCACACACACAAAACAAAACTCTATATGGTGTTAGGTATGGATGTGGAAAGCCAAATGGAAGAACCAAACGAAAAGTCTATTGTCAAAAGTGGGTAAGATCCAAAAGTCACAAGTCAAAGGCGGTGATCACAAAAGGCATACACAAGGTGGAACACACACGTGGGACAAAATGGGGTTAGCGCGACGGAAAATGAGCACGAACAAAATTGGTCCTAACGAAGACTACTAGCTCGGTGTCACGCTAACGCAAGAGAGACCGTGGCTTGGTTGCAAAATTGAGAAGCAACAAGATTTGCGCAAGACGCCTCTCTTCTCTTTTCTCTCTTTTGCTTAGAAGCTTTGGACTCTTTTGTGTATAGGTGTCACTCACACTCTTTTTCTTTTTCTTTTTCTCTTTTTTTTTGTATGCTTAGAAGCTTTCTTTTTCTCACTATCTATGTAAGTATGTCACACTTCTTTTGCCTATCTTTTCACACGAGCTTGCTTCGTAGCTTTGCTCAACACACGCACACCCTCACGGTCGGGACGCTTGCGCAATGCTTCGCAACACTAGAAAGCCACTCTCGATAGGAAAGGTACGCAAAGGAAGCTAAGGCTACAAGTTAGGGGGCAAGTTATACCACTTGATGACGGTGGCCGACGATGTTGAACTTGCTATGGTGGAAGGTGTCAAATGAACCGCTTGGATCCTCGGGGTGCCGTCGTCGTAGTTGATGTTGCGGAAGCTTAGTGGTAGCTGAAATGGCACACACAACGAAGTCCAAACACAAGGGGTTAGTGCCAAAACGAAAAACGAAGAATGCTGTCAAAATTTCGGCCAGGCGGAACTTCCGGTCCTGAGGGGCGGAACTTCCGGTCCGGGGGCGGAACTTCCGGTCCTCCGGGGCGGAACTTCCGGTCGCAATCAGATCTGCGAGCTGTTCTTCGATTTGGGCGGAAATCCGGGCCAAAAATCTTCGAATTCGTGGAAAATTTGGCACTAAGAGCGGTGGGAAGGTGGGGGAATTGCAGATCAACACCAAAGACAAGTTTCTATTGGACCAAAACCACCAAAAACTCAACAAATCGCGAGATCCAACCAAGGCCAATTTGGGGCTATTTTTTGGGAAAAATTTTTGGAAATTTTTTGGGCGAAATTGGTGGAATTGGTGGGTGTGGGGGTCAAATCCGTGGCAACCAAGGAGCTCTTGATACCATATGATAAGGGCTAAGCCCAGGGATGTGCCCGATCTTCACGGATTTGAAGGGATACGTGGGGGTAGGTGGATGAACGCGATGAACACGTGGGGGAAACGCGGGGATACAACACACACACGCACACAATTCGAGTTTTCCCTCGTTGGCTCGAAACACCAACTCGATAGAGATTGCAGGAAAAGACCTTCCGGTAGAAGTCCCGCAAAGAGATCGACAAATCAAAGCTCGGGAGATCTAGAAGGGCGAAAAGACCGGAAGGCTTGATAGAAGTGCAAGCAAAAGACCAAATAAGGTAGAAGTGCAAGCAAAAGATCAAACAATCGGTAGAAGTCGCCAAAGAGATCTTCACGAGTTGATAAGGAGCCCGGGTGGGGATACAAGATCATAGATCTAGGTAGGGTTCCCACAAGGGTGAGCTAAGCTCAGGTTTTCTTTCAAATCAAGTCTAATCTCAGATCTGAGCCAACTAGGCTATTTATAGGTAGGGGGCGAAGAGTTAAGTTACACGCTGAAAAGTAGTGCTGTGCTGAAGTTCGCGGTGGCGGAAGTTCCGGTCATCTTGGGCGGAAGTTCCGGTCAGGGGCGGAAGTTCCGGTCCTGGGGGCCGGAAGTTCCGGCCAAGCCGGAAGTTCCGAAATTAGCCCGTTTCCTTGCAGTAACATCCAGGGGCGTTTTGACGGACTTTCGGAACTTGGGCGGAACTTGGGCGGAAGTTCCGACCGGGCGGAAGTTCCGGTCCCTCGGGGCGGAAGTTCCGGTCCGATGCTTTTTCCTGCGCGCTGGAGGGCATCTTGGGGGCATCTTGGAGGAATCTGGCCGGAAGTTCCGGTCCTGGGGGGCGGAAGTTCCGGCCTGGGCGCTGTAGCTCCATCTTCATCGTTTCCAGCTCTCTCTCCAACGTCTTGGTCTCCATGGCTTGTGTCTTGGTCGATGTACCTGATTGAACATAGGGTATTTGCATGAAGTAGCAAGCCATCCAAGGGGGTGTCAAAGTCATAGGTAGAGAGGAGCGAATTCACCTCTTGGCGTAGTGCTTGGGCTCGAGCTCGTGTCATTGGACCACGAGGAGGGCTTGTCGGTCTTGATGTAGTGTCGACCTTGGGTGGGGCTGCATCATCTCCCCCCCCTTGGGAAAGAGTCGTCCTCGACTCGATGTTCTCCTCATCTCCATGGTATGGTGAGAGGTCGGACACATTGAACGTGTTGCTCACCAAGTACTTGGATGTTGGTATGTCGACGACGTAGGCGTTGTCGTTGATGCGCTTGAGGACCTTGAAGGGACCATCACCTCGGGGCTTGAGCTTGGAGTTTCTTTCTTGAGGGAAGCGGTCCTTGCGAAGGTGTATCCACACTAGGTCGCCTTCATTGAAGATCCGTGCTTTTTTCTTCAAGTTTAGTCTTGTGGCTTGACGGAGAACTTGTTGCTCGATCGTTGCCCTTGTGTCTTCATGGAGTTTCTTCATGTATTGTGCTCGCTTGTCGATGTCCATGTTCACTTGCTCATGTAGCGGAAGAGGTAGGAGGTCAATCGCCGTAGGTGGTTCAAACCCGTAGACGACCATGAATGGGCTTCTCATTGTTGTGGAGTGCTTGGCGCGGTTGTAGGCAAACTCCGCATGTGGGATGCAATCTTCCCATGCTTTCAAATTCTTCTTGACAAGGACTCGTAGTAGTGTGGAGAGGCTTCGGTTCACCACTTCGGTTTGCCCATCGGTTTGGGGGTGCGAGGATGATGAGAACAAAAGCTTGACGTTGAACTTGGCCATTAGTGTCTTCCAAAGATAACTCATGAACTTGACATCTCGGTCGGAGACAATGCTTCTTGGTACACCGTGGAGTCTCACAATTTCCCTAAAAAACAAGGAGGCAATGTGTGAAGCATCATCCGTTCGGGAACATGGTATAAAATGAGCCATTTTTGAGAATCTATCCACTACCACAAAGATGGAATCATGACCATATTTAGTTCGAGGTAATCCTAGTACAAAATCCATGCTTATATCGGACCAAGGAGCATAAGGAATAGGCAACGGTGTATAAAGACCATAAGAATTGGAGGTGGACTTAGCTTGTAAACATGTCGTGCAACGGTTGCATAGGCGCTCCACATCGCGCTTCATTCGTGGCCAATAGTAATGGGTGGAGAGCATAGAGAGCGTCTTGTCACGTCCAAAGTGACCCATGAGACCACCACCATGCGATTCTTGTAAGAGCAAAAGGCGAAGCGAGGACATTGGAACACAAAGTTTGTTGCCCTTAAACAAGAATCCTTGGTGCAAATAGAAATCATCGATGCCCTTTTCAATGGAACACTTTGCAAAAATTGGGCCAAAGAAGGTATCGGAGGCATATTGTTCTTTGATTTCATCAAGACCCAACACATGGAAATCCAAACGAGTGAGTAAAAGGGTGAGCTTGCGGGAAAGGGCATCCGCAACGACATTGTCCTTGCCCTTCTTGTATTTGATTACATATGGAAAGGACTCAATGAACTCAACCCATTTTGCATGTCTTTTGTTCAAAGTGTGTTGACTTTTCAAATACTTCAAAGATTCATGGTCGGAGTGAATAATGAACTCTCTTGGCCAAAGATAATGTTGCCAAACTTCAAGAACACGAACCAAAGCGTAAAGTTCCTTGTCATAAATAGGATAGTTGAGGCGTGCGCCGTCCAACTTCTCACTATAATATGCCACGGGTTTTCCATTTTGCATGAGGACACCACCGATTCCAAGGCCACTCGCGTCACATTCTATCTCAAATGTTTTAGCAAAATCGGGAAGAACAAGTAGTGGTGCCTCGGTGAGTCTCTTTTTCAATTCATCAAAAGCTTTTTGTTGTGCTTTGCCCCAAACAAACGGAACATTCTTTTTAGTAAGCTCGTTTAAAGGGCAAGCGATGGTGCTAAAATCTTTCACAAAGCGGCGGTAAAATCCGGCGAGTCCATGGAAGCTTCGAACTTGACCAACATTTGTGGGAGTGGGCCAATTGTGGATGGCCTCAACCTTGGAAGAATCAACTTCAATCCCGTTGGCGGAAACCACAAAACCAAGAAAAACCAATTTGTTTTGAGCAAAGGTGCATTTTGGGAGGTTGGCATAGAGCTTCTCGTGGCGCAATATGCATAAGACTTCTCTCACATGTTGAACATGGTCCTCGAGATTTTTGCTATAGACGAGAATGTCATCAAAGTAAACAACCACGCTCTTGCCAATGAGTGGTCTCAAAATGTGATTCATAAGACGCATGAAAGTCGAAGGAGCATTAGAAAGACCAAATGGCATGACAAGCCATTCATATAGACCAAGCTTGGTCTTGAATGCCGTCTTCCATTCATCACCAATTGCCATGCGAATTTGGTGGTAGCCACTACGCAAATCAATCTTAGAGAAAATGGTGGCACCACTCAATTCATCAAGCATGTCGTCTAAACGCGGAATGGGATGGCGATAACGGACGGTAATGGCATTGATGGGGCGACAATCCATACACATCCGTTGCGTCTCATCCGGTTTAGGCACAAGAATCACGGGAACGGCACAAGGGCTAAGGCTTTCTCGAACGTACCCTTTGGCGAGGAGGTCTTGTATTTGGCGTTGAATCTCCTTTGTGTCTTCGGGGTTGGTGCGGTAGGCGGCTCGGTTTGGAAGGGGAGCGCCGGGTATGAGGTCGATGCGGTGTTCGATGCCCCGAAGCGGTGGTAGTCCATGAGGTAGCTCGTCGGGGAAGACGTCTTGGAATTCCTTCAAAAGAGACAACAAAGACGAAGGAATGTTGGTTAAGTCGTTAGTCTCCTCCGAGGGGCCCTTGCAAATGAGCACGTAGTGTAGGGTGGTGGATGGGTTGTGGTGCACTTCTGATGCGGGGTGGCCTTCGGACACCCACGCCTCAAGACCATCAAGTGCAACCCCGCCTATCGTCGACGCTACACCATGGCCAAGGAGTCCCCCAAGTGGACCAACAACACAAAACCCCGCCATATACGTCAAGGTGAACTCCTTCCTCTCTATGGTCAATCTCAACACCAACTTGAATGGCATGCTACCTCATGCCTATCATCATTGTGTCTATAGGTACCGACATCGACAAGGACCAAGAGAGAAGGAACTCCCATGGTGCAAGGAAGAAGGAAGAAGAAGAGGAGAAGGAAGAGGAAGAAGAAGAGGGAGGAAGAGGCCCTGCCGGCCCAAAGGCCGGTCAGACCGGGCCACAGACCAGGCAGCCTGGCGCAGAGGCCGGTCAGACCGGGCCCCAGACCGGCCTGGCCGGTTTCGACCGGAAATTCCGCTTGTGCCATCCGGACGCGTTCCCGGGGCTTCGGGAGCCTCGCCCGGTCACGGCCCGGCCCAGAATCCGGTTTGGACCGGATGGCCCGGTCCCAGACCCGGTCGGACCGGCCCCTGGACCGGATTTCACGGGTTTGACCCACCAACTTGTAACCGTTCGACCCGAGCTGCCTTGTATGCCTATATAAGCACCCCGGTCGCCCCCTTACCTCTTTAGACAAGATTTAGGCTTAAACATGACTTTGAGCTTTGTCTCCCTAGGGTTTCATCCCCTTTGTATCAAGGCAACCCATGTTGGATGATTGGATTTGTGAGTGAGATTCTAGTGTAGCCCACTCTCTCTCCCTCACCTAGATTCATCTCCTTCACCGATCTCTCACCTCGGAATTCTACCTCGCGTCTCTTCCGGGTTGATTCTATTGGCGTGGTCCATCGAGCCACGAGGGTAAGTATCGATTGTATCGGGTTGGTGTGCGTTGTGTTCTTCGCGTTCTTCGTGTTCTTCCGCCTCTCCCTCTCTTTCCCCCTTTGATTCTTGGGTCATTCGCAAGATCGGGCCACACACGGGGTCTTAGACCTTAACATATGGTATCAGCAGCCTTTGGTTTCCGCGAATTTGACCCCCCACCCACCCAATTTCGTCTCTAAAAATTTTCCCCAAAAATCCCCAAAAATAGCCCTAATTTGCCTTTGGATGGATCTGCGATTTGGTTGCGTTTTGAGTGGTTTTGGTCCATGGATTTGGTGTTGAGGTGCTTGATCTACTATTTCCCCCACTTTCTAGCCCCCAATTCCATCGTTTTCCTTCGATTTGGTCGATTTGGTTTTGGTTTGGGGAAGAACAGGAGAGAGAAAGCTCCAAATCGTGCAGCCCGGTTGAGAACCCGGTCAACCGGCCCCCAGACCGGACCGTCCGGCGCAGAACCCGGCCAACCGGCCGCAAACCGGACAGCCGGCCCAGAGACCGGTCCGACCGGCCCCCAGACCGGACACGCCGGCGCCAACTCCGGTCCAACCGGACCACCGACCGGCTCCTTCGACCTCGACATCCGGCATCACCACCACCACCACCACCACCACCATCGCAGGTATAACTTGCAGCTTCCACCTTGTAACCCCTCTTCCTTTTGCGATCTATCCCATCGAGCATTGCTTGTCTAGTGTTGCGAGACATTGCACGTGGCCCCGCATTGTGAGGTGTGTGTGTCGCGTTGAGTAAGGCACCCAAGCAAACACTCGTGTGGCAAGATAGCAAAAGCGAGGCTAACGCTAACATAGTGCGTGAAAAAGCCCCAAAAACACAAAAAGAGTGCGAGTAGCACCATACATCCATACATCCATACGCCCATACATACAAAGTGTCCAAGTGCCACCAAAGATAAAAACGAGTGCAAGTGCCACCAAACACAAAAGAGAAAAAGCTTTTAAGCAAAGAGAGAAGAGAAGAGAGGCCGCGTGTGAATCTTGTTGTCTCTCATGTTGCAACCAAAGCTTTGCCTCTCCTTGTGTTAGTGTGACACCGAGCAACCTTGCTTTCGGGCTTCATACACTTTTCCGCTCATTCCTTGGTCGCACTAACCCCGCTTATCCCGTGTGTGAGTTCCACATCTTTTCCGTGTTTATAGTGATCATCGCTTTGACATTTGAGTTTTTGGATTTCACCCACCCTTAACAACAAACTTGATTTCGGATTTCATCTTTTGGCTTTCCACCATACTCACCTAACACCATATTTGCTAGCTTTTGCGTGTGTCTTTGTGTGAGTGCCCGATACAATTGTTCTAACTCTTGGTTTGTTGGATCACCCCAATCTTGTCATACCACGGTAAGATTGCGAGGTAGTGTTCTTCCACTAACATACACCATATAGATATTGTCTTGCTAACATGTATAGCGACGAAGAGGATACGGAGGAGTACACGGAGCACTTCGAGGAGGATACCTCTTCAAGCACCGCGGATGTGGAGGAACATGTGGAGCTCTACACCGACTATGGCTCCGCGAGCATCGCCAACATGACCGACATCGAGGAGCTCTACACCGACTATGGCTCCGCGAGCATCGCCAACATGGACGACATCGGCGAGCTCTACATCGACACTTGCTCAACAAGCATGGACGACATGGTGGAGCACCACCACGAGGACGACATCGACCCCACCATGTCCACCGCCGATGCTCCCACATACCCCTACTTGGCGAATGGAGCTACATATGAAGATAGAGGACCTCCACGATGGCATCATCATGTGGATCATCAAGAGCGTCCCCAACATATTCGGCATCGACACACTTCTCCGAGCTCCACAAGGCGCCACCATGAGAGTGCTTATGCACAAGATCAAGGACATCATATGGAGCATCAAGAGCGTCCCCAACATGATCGCCATCGACACGCTTCTCCAAGCTCCTCTAGGCGCCGCAACCAACATGCCAAGTCGCATGAGCCATCACCTAGGCATGGCAAGGACCGTCATCGACTCACACCATCTCATGATCGTCGTCGACCACCACCACCTCATGGTCTACATCGACATCCACCCACACATGATCTTCGACGACACCGCTCAAGACATGGTGATGAGGCAAGAAGACGAGAACCTCGACATGAAGACCTTCCTCATAAGGCGACTTCTACCTCTTGCGCCACCACCACAATGGCCCCTACCTCGTCATATGCCTATGGACTCCGATGCTACAAGTGCAAGCAACAAGGCCACCTTCCACGGGAATGTCCCAATCTCCTATGTGAGGTGTGCAAGGCCAAGGGTCACGTGGCATGGCAATGCACAACGCCAAGCGCCAAGAAGCTCTACTTCGACGAGCTCAACGCACAAGTCTCCAAGATGCCACCACTTGAGGACGACTTAGGAGGCGATGGAGTTGAGCATGGTGAGCATGGGATTCTCCCTTCACCCACGGAGGCGCATGGAGTTGAGATGGTTGAGCATGGGAAGTTCCCTTCAACCAAGGAGGCGCATGGAGATGAGCAAGTCGAACCTACTCCTATATGCTTGATTGATGAGTTGGTACCAATCCCATGTGAGCATGAGAGCCACTTAGCCCACTTGAGCGAGAGTGATAGTGAGTTGAGTGACTTCCACCCCATATGTGAGTTTGAGTGCTTCCATTTGGAGGACATGAGTGATACACAAAGTGAGACGAGAGAGGTAGATGATAGGTCCATGGAGGACATCGCATTTGCTAACACATTAACCTCTCCCTCGTTTGTGTCTTCTTATGTTGCACTAGGTTCCACGGAGGACGAGTTCCCGCTCATGGAGAAGATGTACATGGTGCATGAAGACGATGATATCTCACCATGCTTGCTCCAAGATGGACATGTCGACCACATGGATCCTCCTACTTCCACAACACCTACATCACATGAGTCGGCCTTCAAAGGTAACAACATAGGTGTTGATGATGCCATGATCCCACTAGTGGACATGATGACTTATGAGCGCATGCATGATCTTGATGATACATTTGCTACGTCACTTGATTCTTTCATATTCCCATGTGATGCTTTGCTTCCTAACATTGTTGATCATGTGGAATTGATTGATTGTGATAACATGAACATGCCATGCTATGAAAGTTTCATATTTGCTCCGCTTGCTTGCAATGATAATGATAATGCTCATGCTTGTGTTGTGACACCCTTGATGAACACTTGCTCTTTCCATAGGGTTGTCGACAACAATGATGACATTAGCTTTCACATGCTTTGCCCCACATGTTTGCACTATTCCATGATCCTTGCATCCAAGATTATGAACAATTGCTCTTTCTTATGCTTGGTATGCAAGAATGCTTATTTTATTGTTCACGAGATGGCCCCCATAGCCTTCTCAATTTTTGATGATCATGAGTTACCACATGCCATGAATGCACCTTCTTGCCATATGCACCATCGCCATGCATTTCATACTATATTGCTTGACACTAATGGTGATGTGCACAAGTCATGGAACATCATGATGGATGATGTGTTCCTATACCATGCACACACGCTCTTTGTTCTATCTATTGTGTGTATAGGTACCCGCACGACAACTTCCACCGCTACGGAGCATGATCTCACGAAACGCGCCATTGAGAGCTACCCCATCAAGGACCTAACCCGCGGGACTCACACCAAAGGGTATGTCCCCAAAAACTTTCGCCCTCTTTTGCCATGTCTTGACGAGTTTCCGGTTTGGTCCATTTCCTCGTCACCTCTTTTGCTTCTTATGCAACATATCTTGACATATCTTGTTGGCACAATGGTTGTTGTATGTATTGATGCTTTCATCATACACCCCGAGATTCTCAAGGACCATGTCATACATGTGAGAGACACCTTATGCACCTTGTGCCACAAGTTACACAAAAAGTTGCTCTCCTTTGGATTTCTCATTTCATCTTTGGCATTTGCAATGGATTCTTTGACACTTGAGGATACCCATAATCGGCTCACGCCAACCATACTTTCCCAAGCTAGAAGTCTCCATAGCTTTGCCATTGCACATAACAATTTTGCCCCAAATTTTGCCGCCGATACTTGCCTTTTGATTGTTCCATTTGTGTGGGACAATGCTACAAACAACATTTTTGACACCTTCCAAAGCAAACTTTTACTTGCACAAATTTTTGTCCTACCACATTTTGGATACATCGACACTCTTTCGGTTCCCATTTTTGCCAAATGCCTCTTGGAGCTTTCCCTTCGCAAGTTGTTTTTCCCCTTGTTCTTCTTCGACCGAGACTTGGCCCCTCCACCACTACATGGGAGACCCGTTATGGACTACAACAAAGACGCCCGCACTACGACGAGCATCCCTAAGGACACAAGGGCAACTATACAAGTCCTTCCCGTCTACCTCATCGGTGAGGAGGAGCAAGAGTCGAGGACGACTCTTCCCCAAGGGGGGGAGATGATGCGGGGTGGCCTTCGGACACCCACGCCTCAAGACCATCAAGTGCAACCCCGCCTATCGTCGACGCTACACCATGGCCAAGGAGTCCCCCAAGTGGACCAACAACACAAAACCCCGCCATATACGTCAAGGTGAACTCCTTCCTCTCTATGGTCAATCTCAACACCAACTTGAATGGCATGCTACCTCATGCCTATCATCATTGTGTCTATAGGTACCGACATCGACAAGGACCAAGAGAGAAGGAACTCCCATGGTGCAAGGAAGAAGGAAGAAGAAGAGGAGAAGGAAGAGGAAGAAGAAGAGGGAGGAAGAGGCCCTGCCGGCCCAGGGCCGGTCAACCGGGCCACAGGCCGGCACCCGGCCCAGGGCCGGTCTGACCGGGCCCCTGACCGGCCTGGCCGGTTTCGACCGGAAATTCCGCTTGTGCCATCCGGACGCGTTCCCGGGGCTTCGGGAGCCTCGCCCGGTCACGGCCCGGCCCAGAATCCGGTTTGGACCGGATGGCCCGGTCCCAGACCCGGTCGGACCGGCCCCTGGACCGGATTTCACGGGTTTGACCCACCAACTTGTAACCGTTCGACCCGAGCTGCCTTGTATGCCTATATAAGCACCCCGGTCGCCCCCTTACCTCTTTAGACAAGATTTAGGCTTAAACATGACTTTGAGCTTTGTCTCCCTAGGGTTTCATCCCCTTTGTATCAAGGCAACCCATGTTGGATGATTGGATCTATGTGAGTGAGATTCTAGTGTAGCCCACTCTCTCTCCCTCCTAGATTCATCTCCTTCACCGATCTCTCACCTCGGAATTCTACCGCGCGTCTCTTCCGGGTTGATTCTATTGGCGTGGTCCATCGAGCCACGAGGGTAAGTATCGATTGTATCGGGTTGGTGTGCGTTGTGTTCTTCGCGTTCTTCGTGTTCTTCCGCCTCTCCCTCTCTTTCCCCTTTGATTCTTGGGTCATTCGCAAGATCGGGCCACACACGGGGTCTTAGACCTTAACAACTTCTCTCATCTCACTCTTGGTAGCTAGGAGGACACTCTTCATCTCACTCACATATGGTTTGTGGCGCTCACTCTCTTTTTGGTGGATCACTCTCTCACCTCTCAACTCACTAGTGATAGTGGCTTCCTTAGCCCTCGCTAAAGCCTTTGCATTGTCCGCAATTACTTGGCTAGGAGTCATTGGGCGTAGGATGTAGGTCTTGTCGTTGACCTTGAAGCTATAGGCATTTGTGTAGCCATCATGGTTGGCTTTCTTGTCATATTGCCAAGGGCGACCAAGTAACATGTGGCACACCGTCATAGGCACGACGTCACAATCAATGGTGTCTTCATAAGCGCCAATCTTGAAGGATATCGTGACGGTGTGTTGGATCTTCACATTTCCATTGTCGCTTAGCCATTGCACATGGTAGGGATGGGGGTGTTTCCGGAGCGGGAGGTTGAGCTTGGTGCATAGTTCGGTGCTTGCAAGATTGTGGCAACTCCCTCCATCGATGATAACCTTTATTGACTTGCCATTGATTCCGGCTCTTGTTTGGAAGATATTGCACCTTTGGTCTTCATTTGGAAGTGCATGGGTTGTCAACACTTTGGTCACCACAAGAGAAGGGCTTGCATCATGCACACATAGGACTTGCTCTTGGTCTTCCAAGTCATCTTCTTCATGAGAGGTTGCGGCTTGTACCAAGGCTTCATATTCACCTTCACTCAAGTACTCCACATCTCCATCATCTCGAGTGATCATAACTCTTGTGTTCTTGCATTCAAAGGATTTGTGTCCTTGAGCACCACACTTGAAGCAAGTGATGTTACTAGATCCGGTGGAAGCTTTGGAGGACATGGTTGATT
>JAUUTY010001819.1:0-20000 GCA_030979885.1 Lolium multiflorum
GTGGAGGCATCGCATGCTGGTAGCAGCGGCGAATGCGGGTATGTTGGTTTTACTCGCTTTGTATGCTTTTGTCATAGAAATCAATTTGCTAATTCTCATTCGATTGAAAATTAGACCCATTCACCATCAACTCTCAAACAGTGGACACTAGTAATGTGTAGAACTAGAAATTACACAAGATTTCTGTACTCCTAGTACTACTACTTCGACGCTACATGTTGTTTACACGAGGAAATTGCACAAACTACCGCTTATTGCTGCCTTCGTTGCGTAAACACTTATTTAAACTGTTATTTTTTTCGCACAAACCACCAACTATCGTGTTCTGTTGCAGGGAGGTTCAAATTTAGGATTGAGCTGTTTAAGAGCAAATCAGATGATCGGGGATCACCAACTACTAGTTTTAATTGCAAATAGAATCGATTTTCCAAAATTATGAAACGCACTTAACGGTCGAATTACTACAATTATTTTGAAGGTTTGATATTTTTCATCATTTTTGTGTGAATCTCACACCAAGTGACACAACTTTCAGACGGAATACAAAATATTTTCAAACTTCATAGATTTGTTAGCTCAAATATTTTTAATTACTAGCTTTTTCAGTATTTTAGAAAGTCGAAACACTATATTTTGGCTGAATGTTAGAAAATATATTTCATGATTATCCCATATTAGTTAAGAAGTACATAAACTAGTAGTAGTAATAAAGAACAGAGGGAGTTTATGGAGATACATCCATTAAGGGCATGTTAGTGTGTGTTGGTGTATTACTTATGCCTTCTTTGGTTAATACACTTCTCAAGTGATCCCCGCAAACCCTCTATTCTTGCCTAGAATAAAAAAACTCCCCATCAAAGTATTAGTGCATTTTTTGGATGAGTATTCGAGAGGATTGGGTGAACACCAAGGATTTGCATAGGAAATTGGTAGAATTGAATCCTTGGCTGTTTGATTTGTAGGATTGTTTCCGATAGGAATTTTTCATAAGGATTCCTTTGCACATATTCCATAGGAAATTAAACATCTACTCATGCCTCTTTTTAAGAATCCTTTACTTTTCCTATGGTGGAATCAAACAAAGTTTGGTTTCTATGAATTCCTATAGGATTGGAGTGGACATGACATTGCAATCCTACATTTTTCCTATTCCTACATCTTTCGGTAGGCATTTGCCTAGAATAAATAACCATGTGTATTAGCAATAAAATAGAGGTTTATTTCTCTAAAGCATCTTGCACTGTACTACATGGCTTAAGAGACAATATTATTACGATAGTTACTACATTTTATTGGATGATGAAGTGATAGCCCTCATCAATGCATTGTGAATTATTAGGGCATGGGTCACACGTGATTTACGAGTACACCGCACGATCGAGAGCCGCCGTTCCTCTTTGCTTTCTACCGATGCGGCGGAGCTCCTCCCCACACCCACGAACAACTGAAAGCCACAACTGCTGGGGAAAAGTCTTGCGCCGAGAAAATCTACAACCGTGGTTGAGTACATGTGTTTCTTAAGATACGAGTGCTCCAATGCATTTTTTCTTTCCTTTTACTAATTTACCTTGAAAATCCCGCACGTCCACTTATTTGTGGACGGAGGGAGTATCACGCCAAGAGGAAGTAGGACAATAGTGGGCGCTTATAGCCCGCCTACGTGGCACTTTTGCCAGCTGTTGGCTCTTCTATTGTTCTTGCTCTGCCTTCCACAATGTAGCCGGTGCCCAATTGCTGAAAAAGCTAACACGTCACCACCGATCCCAAATAAAAGTTTTGAGGCACCGAGCTCACAACGTAGAGCATCGCTTGTCAGAAAGGAAGTGAGCCCACATTTGATAAAGAATCCATTCAGCTAACCATCGACCGCAACTAGTTTCTTTTTGGCTACACCGATTGTTGTTTGGGCAAAGAAACCCCGATTGTGAAAGGCCAAGGCGTACTTCTTTTGGTCACGCAAAATTCAAAATACTGCCATGGACATTGAATTGACATGACAACACAGAGCTTGGGATGTCCAAATTTGCACGTTAGACCAGTGACTTGTTCTTCACCTTTTCAGAGGGAACAGTGACTTTTTATTATGGGTCTATACACTTTCCAAGAAACAGGAGGAGATGCTGTAGAGTGTAGAGGAGCGAAGTCAAGCGCCCCGCCCCCACCTGCCCTATTTCGGTTCACCTCCATCGTCTACCTCCGCCCCCGCCCGCACCCACTCTCCAATCGACCACCTTCCATAGCACGCGCCAGTGCCGCCGCCATGCAGCTTTAGAATCAATTCCACCGCCCAGTTTGAGAGCCTCCGTTCTTCATCTTCCCCGCCACCTGCCGCCATCGAACCCAAATTAAACTCCAATCAGTTGAACCCAAACCTCATAGACCCACCCCCTGCCCTGCGATGGCGGCATCGAACAAGGAAAATGATGACTCTGAACTGTTTCAGAAGGTCTTTTCCGAAGGTCCCCTTGAAGAACTCGTAACAAGATGCGACGTCATCACCGCCGCGAGCCTCGTCGGTTCGTCCAAACTATTTTTCGACTCTGCAAATGATAGTGCAACTCTATCTGTTTCTCTCCCGTTTGGGCTCCCATGTGTTCTTCATTCTCACCCGACGAAGGTAGCACGGGATTGCAAGCTGACGCCGCTGGACAGGTTCTCCTCCGACGCTGTGATGCCAGACGGTACGGGTAAGCAGTGGGTAGGTGCCAATGGAGATTGGGTTGCCATGGTTGACACTGGCTTTCCTGCTTGCAAATGGAAACTTGTCAACGTCTACACTCGCCGTGAAATTCCTCTCCCTGTGCCGTTTGAAACCACCCACATTCCAAATATATACCACCACAACCTTCGTGCTATTATATTTCACAAGATATATATTTGCCAAGTTCCCACAGCTGCTGGGGGGTACAAAAATTTCTCTCTTGTTGCTGTTTTTGACATCAGAGTTGCCCTCCTTTGCGGCGCTGATTCTGGATGGACAGTTCTTACAGAGCCCAAGTCCCACATCTTTTACAATTACAGCGATGCAATTCTCCACAATGGGCTTGTGTTTGCCACAACTCATACTGGCACTGTTCACGCATGGAAACCTCAGCAAGCTGGTAATTTTCCTCCGGACGTAGTGTATGATGAGCTTCATTATTCATGGCTGTAAAGATAATTTTAATGCACAAACTTATTAATTTTCGAACCTGACTGATCTGACTTGGGGCATATTTGCTTCGGATGAAATTTCATTGGTATTTAGACTTTTTATTCGAGATGATTACCATAGAAAAATTTGAGGATTGTATAATTAGGAGTTTTATTCTCAGATTGAATTATGTTGGATTTTGACCTCTACTTGAACTTCTTGAAATGAATCCTTTGGTTTCCCATGTGATGTACTCAAATACACCAATATGTTGTATTATTGAATGGAAATGACATTATATCATCCCATCTGAATCCTAATGTGTTTTCCCAATTCTTACGTTTTCAGATTTGTGCAAACCAAACATGCCCTTCTTAACAGTAATTTCGTTTTCAAGCAGGTCCTCCGCTGATCGTAGAGCCACCATCCATTGTGTTTGAATGGCGGTGTGCACTTGATGATGCTCTTGGCCATGATCACGAGGTCGATTATGGTGTGTGGTGGTTAGCAAGATCTATAGATGGTTCTAGACTTCTTCTGATCCATACACTGGGCATTGCTGATGAAAGGGAATATTCATGTAAAGTTTGCCATACTGCTTCTGATCGTCATGTTCATCATGGTCGCACTGTTGGCAACTATGCTTCTGGGTTTGGTTGCCTGGTGTTCACGAAGGACACTAGTAAGTTAAATGAAGGTATTCCATGGGAAAAGATTGATGACCTTGGAGAATATTCTCTTTTCCTTGGAGTGAACTATCCGATTATGCTGCCATTAGGCGGTGCAGATGTTGTCCCAGGATGTCTGACGAGAAGAAATTGTGTGTACACCTTGCCGAATGAAGCATGGCTTCGCAATTCGCAGCTGCCTGAAATATGCCGATTCAGTCTGAATCGTGAAGATTGCGCCGTTGGTTTCCAAACCAACGCCTTGGAGAAAACATGCAAAACAAAAAAAGATAGGTACCTGGTAAAGACACCGCTTTGGTTCATCCCAAACTTCGCCAACGCCCCGGATTGGAACAAGTGTGATGTTTAATTATGAAACAGGTCCTGCAGCCATTGTAGCTACTGATAGTATGTAATTTCATAGCTAATGAACGAGGCACTTGTGGTCTACTAATTACAACTGTTTTGTAAAGAGGTGGTCTATAAGTATACCCCTCTCTTCATTGATGCATTTGTGGTCTACATGATGGTACTCTTAAATATATGGGTGTGGCTCCTCAACACATAATGTGGGGGTATTATTGTGTTAAAGTTGAAGGCTTGATCAACTATAGGTTCACTTCTCTAGTTACACTACTAGGTACTCCGGTTGGCTATGTTGTGATGAACACATTGTGTTCTGTTGTTTGGTGAAGACAAAAGTAGAACTATGGTATGCTTATGTTTAAGACCAAGCGAGGGTTTAGCTTGAGATGTTAAAATTCAGATTTGAACTATTTTTTGATATGGAAATTTGAAATATATATGGTACTGCATATGATTATGTATAGCAACAAGCGACGAAAGGGCTGATGCTCCTATTCCTTGTCGGCGGGAGGGCTATGTGTGCGGCGACTTGAGCCAAATTAGAAGGCCATAGCTATGTCGATTGGTCCTTGAAGTTGGAGGGGCTAGGATTTCGGATGAGCGGAGTGGGGGAAGTTGTTGCTCATGGAACAAAAGTCCTTAAAATAATAATATTGGTATATACAAGGTATATACTTGTACTATTTTAGTACTATAATAAGTATATCGGGTTCATCAAAAAGAATTATCTCAGGTCACAACCACGTGGGGTCAAGGTGAGGGAAAGTTGGTCAATACATCGGAATCTGTTACCACTATATCCCCGCCCCAAGTTCTAATGAGTGATACGTCTCCAACGTATCGATAATTTCTTATGTTCCATGCTACTTTATTGATGATACCTACATGTTTTATACACATTATATGTCATATTTATGCATTTTCTGGAACTAACCTATTAACAAGATGCCGAAGTGCCAGTTCCTGTTTTCTGCTGTTTTGGTTTCAGAAATCCTAGTAACGAAATATTCTCGGAATTGGACGAAATCAACGCCCGGGTTCCTATTTTGCCGGAAGCATCCAGAACACCCGAGAGCCAGAGGGGGCCTGTGGGCCCAGAGATGATAGGGTGGCGCGGCCAGGGCCTGGGCCGCCCCTATGGTGTTGTCGCCCTTCGACCTTCGACGCTGCCCTTTCGCCTATATAAAGCCCCCGCAAAAACCCTTACGGAGGAAGCACGGTACGCGAAACCTTCCGAGCCGCCGCCATCGCGAAGCCAAGATCTGGGGGACAGGAGTCTCTGTTCCGGCACCCTGCCGGGAAGTGCCCCGGAAGGCTTCTCCATCGACACCGCTGCCATCTCCACCGCCATCTTCATCACCGCTGCTGCTCCCATGAAGAGGGAGTAGTTCTCCATCGAGGCTCGGGGCTGTACCGGTAGCTATGTGGTTCATCTCTCTTCTATGTACTTCAATACAATAATCTCATGAGCTGCCTTACATGATTGAGATTCATATGATGATGCTTGTAATCTAGATGTCATTATGCTAGTCAAGTGAGTTTTACTTATGTGATCTCCGGAGACTCCTTGTCCCACGTGTGTAAAGGTGACAGTGTGTGCACCGTGTGGGTCTCTTAGGCTATATTTCACAGAATACTTATTCACTGTTATGAATGGCATAGTGAAGTGCTTAATTATATCTCTTTATGATTGCAATGTGTTTTGTATCACAATTAATCTATGTGCTACTCTAGCAATGTTATTAAAGTAGTTTTATTCCTCCTGCACGATGTAATGGTGACAGTGTGTGCATCCGTGTTAGTACTTGGTTTATGCTATGATCATGATCTCTTGTAGATTGCGAAGTTAACTATTGCTATGATAGTATTGATGTGTATTATTCCTCCTACATAAGCGTGAAGGTGACAGTGTGCATGCTATGTTAGTACTTGGTTTAGTCGTTTCGATCTTTCATGCACTCTAAGGTTATTTAAATATGAACATTTAATTGTGGAGCTTGTTAACTCCGGCATTGAGGGTTCGTGTAATCCTACGCAATGTGTTCATCATCCAACAAGAGAGTGTAGAGTATGGATTTATCTATTCTGTTATGTGATCAATGTTGAGTGTCCACTAGTGAAAGTCTATTCCCTAGGCCTTGTTCCTAAATACTGCTATCACTGCTTGTTACTGTTTTACTGAATTACTACTGCTGCGTTACTACTGCATGTTTACTTCCTACAATATTACTACCATCAACTGCACGCCAGCGAGCTATTTTCTGGCGCCGTACTACTGCTCATATTCATCCATACCACTTGTATTTCACTATCTCTTCGCCGAACTAGTACACCTATTAGGTGTGTTGGGGACACAAGAGACTTCTTGCTTTGTGGTTGCAGGGTTGCATGAGAGGGATATCTTTGACCTCTTCCTCCCTGAGTTCGATAAACCTTGGGTAATCCACTTAAGGGAAACTTGCTGCTGTTCTACAAACCTCTGCTCTTGGAGGCCCAACACTGTCTACAAGAATAGAAGCACCCGTAGACATCAAGCACTTTTCTGGCGCCGTTGCCGGGGAGGAAAGGTAAAAGGCACTCATACTCCGGTTCCAGGTAACAGTACTTTTCTGGCGCCATTGTGTGTGTGCTCGAAGCTATTTCCTTTAGACTCTGCAATTGCGACATTTGGTTTCTTGTTTACACTAGTTAGGCATAATGAACAACAATGACCTTTTTATTCTATTTCCTGATTTAAGACATGGATGGTTTGATGCGAAAATTAAAAAAACCATGGAACATATTAATATGAATGCTTTGAACACTATTGTTGCTAATGATATGGAAAATTCTAAGCTTGGGGAAGCTGGTTTTGATGAGCATGATATTTTTAGTCCCCCAAGCATTGAGGAGAAAATTTACTTTGATGATACTTTGCCTCCTATATTTGATGATGAGAATAATAATGATAGCTACTTTGTTGAATTTGCTCCCACTACAATTAATAAGAATGACTATGCCTATGTTGGGAGTAGTAATTATTTTATGCATGAGACTCATGATAAGAATGCTTTATGTGATAGTTATATTGTTGAGTTTGCTCATGATGCTACTGAAAGTTATTATGAGAGAGGAAAATATGGTTGTAAAAATTTTCATGTTACTAAAACACCTCTCTATGTGCTGAAATTTTTGAAGCTACACTTGTTTTATCTTCCTATGCTTGTTACTTTGCTCTTCATGAACTTGTTTATTTACAAGATTCCTATGCATAGGAAGCATGTTAGACTTAAATGTATTTTGAATTTGCCTCTTGATGCTCTCTTTTGCTTCAAATACTATTTCTTGCGAGTGCATCATTAAAATTGCTGAGCCCATCTTAATGGCTATAAAGAAAGAACTTCTTGGGAGATAACCCATGTGTTTATTTTACTACAGCAATTTTTTGTTTTGTTGAGTCTTAGAAGTTGTTTACTACTGTAGCAACCTCTCCTTATCATGTTTTTGTGCCAAGTAAAGTTTCTATGCTAAAGTTGATGTTATATTTGGGATCGCTGCGCAGAAACAGCATTGCTGTCTGTCACGAATCTGGGCACAGGCCTCTGTAGAAAATTCTAAAAAATCTGCCAATTTACGAGCGTGATCCTCAGATATGTACGTAACTTTCATTAGTTTTGAGTTTTTCCATTTGAGCAAGTCTGGTGCCAGCTTTAAATTCGTGTTTACGGACTGTTCTGTTTTGACAGATTCTGCCTTTTATTTCGCATTGCCTCTTTTGCTATGTTGGATTCATTTCTTTGATCCATTAATGTCCAGTAGCTTTATGCAATGTCCAGAAGTGAAAAGAATGTTTGTGAGAACATGTGAATTTTTGATTATGCACTAACCCTCTAATGAGTTTGCTTGAAGTTTGGTGTGAAGGAAGTTTTCAAGGGTCAAGAGAGGAGGATGATATACTACGATCAAGAAGAATGAAAAGTCTAAGCTTGGGGATGCCCGGTGGTTCATCCCTGCATATTTTAAGAAGACTCAAGCATCTAAGCTTGGGGATACCCAAGGCATCCCCTTCTTCACCGACAACTTATCAGGTTTCTTCTAGTGAAACTATATTTTTATTCGGTCACATCGTATGTATTTTACTTGGAGCGTCTGTGTGCTTTTATTTTTCGTTTTGTTATTTTCATTCTCTGAATAAGTTCATCCTTGTGTGGGAGAGAGACACGCTCCGCTGGTTCGTATGAACACATGTGTTCTTAGCTCATAATATTCATGGCGAAGTTTCCTCTTCGTTAAATTGTTATATGGTTGGAATTGGAAAATGCTACATGTAGTAATTGGTAAAATGTCTTGGATAATTTGATACTTGACAATTGTTGTGCTCATGTTTAAGCTCTTGCATCATATACTTTGCACCTATTAATGAAGAAATACATAGAGCTTGCTAAAATTTGGTTTGCATAATTGGTCTCTCTAAGGTCTAGATAATATCTAGTATTGAGTTTTGAACAACAAGGAAGACGGTGTAGAGTCTTATAATGTTTACAATATGTATTTTATGTGAGTTTTGCTGCACCGGTTCATCCTTGAGTTTGCTTCAAATAACCTTGCTAGCCTAAACCTTGTATCGAGAGGGATTACTTCTCATGCATCCAAAATCCTTGAGCCAACCACTATGCCATTTGTGTCCACCATACCTACCTACTACATGGTATTTCTCCGCCATTCCAAAGTAAATTGCTTGAGTGCTACCTTTAAAATTCCATCATTCACCTTTGCAATATATAGCTCATGGGACAAAATAGCCTTAAAAACTATCGTAGTATTGAATATGTACTTATGCATTTTATATTTTATTAAGTTGCTTGTTGTGCGATAACCATGTTTCTGGGGAACGCCATCAACTATTGTTGAATATCATGTGAGTTGCTATGCATGTCCGTCTTGTCTGAAGGATCTATCATTTTAGTGGTTGGAGCATGCAAAATTGTTAGAGAAGAACATTGGGCCGCTAACTAAAGCCATGAATCATGGTTGAAGTTTCAGTTTTGGACATATATCCTCAATCTCATATGAGAATAATAATCATTGCTACATGCTTATGCATTTAAGAGGAGTCCATTATCTGTTGTCCATGTTGTCCCGGTATGGATGTCTAAGTTGATAATAATCAAAAGCGAGAAATGCGAGCATTCTCCTTAGACCTTTGTACAGGCGGCATGGAGGTACCCCTTTGTGACACTTGGTTGAAACATGGCATGCAAAGATCCGGTAGTCCAAGCTAAGTAGGACGAGGTGCGGACACTATTAGTATACTATGCATGAGGCTTGCAACTTGTAAAATATAATTTACATAACTCATATGCTTTATTACTACCGTTGACAAAATTGTTTCATGTTTTCAAAATAAAAGCTCTAGCACAAATACAGCAATCGATGCTTTCCTCTTTGAAGGACCTTTCTTTTACTTTTATTGTTGAGTCAGTTTACCTATCTCTCTCCACCTTAAGAAGCAAACACTTGTGTGAACTGTGCATTGATTCCTACATACTTGCATATTGCACTTGTTATATTACTTTACATTGACACTATCCATGAGATATACATGTTATAAGTTGAAAGCAACCGCTGAAACTTAATCTTCCTTTGTGTTGCTTCAATACCTTTACTTTGATTTATTGCTTTATGAGTTAACTCTTATGCAAGTCTTATTGATGCTTGTCTTGAAGTACTATTCATGAAAAGTCTTTGCTTTATGATTCATTTGTTTACTCATGTCATTACCATTGTTTGGATCGCTGCATTCATTACATATGTTTACAAATAGTATGATCAAGTTTATGACGGCATGTCACTTCAGAAATTATCTTTGTTATCGTTTTACCTGCTCGGGACGAGCAGAACTAAACTTGGGGATGCTGATACGTCTCCAACGTATCGATAATTTCTTATGTTCCATGCTACTTTATTGATGATACCTACATGTTTTATACACATTATATGTCATATTTATGCATTTTCGGAACTAACCTATTAACAAGATGCCGAAGTGCCAGTTCCTTTTCTGCTGTTTTTGGTTTCAGAAATCCTAGTAACGAAATATTCTCGGAATTGGACGAAATCAACGCCAGTTCCTATTTTGCCCGGAAGCATCCAGAACACCCGAGAGCCGCCGGAGGGGCCTGTGGCCCCAGATGATAGGGTGGCGCGGCCGGGGCGGCCGCGCCCCCTATGGTGTCGTCGCCCCTTCGACCTTCGACGCTGCCCTTTCGCCTATATAAAGCCCCTGCATCGAAAACCCTTACGGAGGAAGCCACGGTACGCGAAACCTTCCAGAGCCGCCGCCATCGCGAAGCCAAGATCTGGGGGACAGGAGTCTCTGTTCCGGCACCCTGCCGGACGGGGAAGTGCCCCGGAAGGCTTCTCCATCGACACCGCTGCCATCTCCACCGCCATCTTCATCACCGCTGCTGCTCCCATGAAGAGGGAGTAGTTCTCCATCGAGGCTCGGGGCTGTACCGGTAGCTATGTGGTTCATCTCTCTTCTATGTACTTCAATACAATAATCTCATGAGCTGCCTTACATGATTGAGATTCATATGATGATGCTTGTAATCTAGATGTCATTATGCTAGTCAAGTGAGTTTTACTTATGTGATCTCCGGAGACTCCTTGTCCCACGTGTGTAAAGGTGACAGTGTGTGCACCGTGTGGGTCTCTTAGGCTATATTTCACAGAATACTTATTCACTGTTATGAATGGCATAGTGAAGTGCTTAATTATATCTCTTTATGATTGCAATGTGTTTTGTATCACAATTAATCTATGTGCTACTCTAGCAATGTTATTAAAGTAGTTTTATTCCTCCTGCACGATGTAATGGTGACAGTGTGTGCATCCGTGTTAGTACTTGGTTTATGCTATGATCATGATCTCTTGTAGATTGCGAAGTTAACTATTGCTATGATAGTATTGATGTGTATTATTCCTCCTACATAAGCGTGAAGGTGACAGTGTGCATGCTATGTTAGTACTTGGTTTAGTCGTTTCGATCTTTCATGCACTCTAAGGTTATTTAAATATGAACATTTAATTGTGGAGCTTGTTAACTCCGGCATTGAGGGTTCGTGTAATCCTACGCAATGTGTTCATCATCCAACAAGATAGTGTAGAGTATGCATTTATCTATTCTGTTATGTGATCAATGTTCAGAGTGTCCACTAGTGAAAGTCTATTCCCTAGGCCTTGTTCCTAAATACTGCTATCACTGATTGTTACTGTTTTACTGAATTACTACTGCTGCGTTACTACTGCATGTTTACTTCCTGCAATATTACTACCATCAACTGCACGCCAGCTATTTTCTGGCGCCGTACTACTGCTCATATTCATCCATACCACTTGTATTTCACTATCTCTTCGCCGAACTAGTACACCTATTAGGTGTGTTGGGGACACAAGAGACTTCTTGCTTTGTGGTTGCAGGGTTGCATGAGAGGGATATCTTTGACCTCTTCCTCCCTGAGTTCGATAAACCTTGGGTAATCCACTTAAGGGAAACTTGCTGCTGTTCTACAAACCTCTGCTCTTGGAGGCCCAACACTGTCTACAAGAATAGAAGCACCCGTAGACATAATGAGCAAGTGCGGTTATTTTTTTAAAGGGAAATAGTGGTTCCTCTCCCCCGGAAACATATGCCCCGCATCTCCACCTCCTAGTATCGTAGTACTACTGCATCTTCTCCAAAAAAAACCCTCTTCTGTCTCTTTCTCCCATTCACCCCTCTCTCCCTTGCATTAGATTACCGACTCCAATGAAGCAGAAGCGTAAGGTTGAGGAGATTCCTGATTGCTACCACCAGTCCATGGGGTGGGGCAACCTCCACTACCCACTGGTGGAGAACATAGCCGAGCGGGCGGATATCCTCAGCACTGGTCGCCTCGCTCGAGGCATGATCGGCATGCGGCATGCCATCCGCGGAGCGCATAAGGTTCCGTTCGGTTTACCGAGCCTGCTCCACTGCGACCCCGAGACATGGCCAGACGACCGCGACAATACTGTAAGAGTATTTATTTATTTACTCATCTCGTTTCAGCTTGTGTTTTTTCAATCAACTTTTCTTACTGCCAAACATCATGCATATATTTAGACTCAACATCATCACCTAATTTGGGAGTACTGTAAGGTTTGCTGCCTTCACTATGCACATGTACTCTTCGGAATTGCTTTATTTATCCATTACATCTGTGCTTCAGTTCTGCACAATCCGCTCTTCATTCTGTCGAATACCTTGCATGCATAGACAATTTTGAAACAAATCCTATTTGCAGGGCATTCACGCGTTGCTGATGCCATTAGACAAGCCGACAGTTCCAGCATTTATCCATACCAAGGAGGAACTGGATGGACATGGACCCATGCACTGGGTGGGTTGTAACGGCGACTGGGTGGCATTTGTCCAGCAGGACGGGCACTTGACGATCCGCAACATATACATATCAGATACTATTATACCTCTTCCATCTCTGCAAGATGCAGGAATTTCTTTGGGCCCTACTCGTGAATGGTGGCATGCCAGCCCACCATTCCTCTTCAAATACAAAATAGATAAAAGTTTGGAACTGCTCAAAGTACGGATCGTCAAGAGGCCGTACAAAGATGATCTAGCAGGGCCATGGCATTACGAGGTAATCGTTGTATTTGACTACTTGATCGCTATCCTACAAGCGCCCCTAGAAAAGGAGTGGAATATCCTGGGAAACCCCAAATTCTTTGAAGGAACCAGCTATGTCGATGCCATGGGCATTCCTGGATATGGTACAAGTTCACACCTGCATCGTGTATACGCAGTTACATATCCGTATGGAGATGTTCTGGTTTGGGAACCATATACCTGGGGTGAGTCTTTGTTTTATGTCTTAACTAGTAAATGGCATGCTGCACATGTTGGACCAATTACGATTCGCAATACTGATGTAAGTTGCGTTCTAAATGTTGTTCAAACTTTCAATACAACTAATAATTTGGTTATACCATCAAAATAAGTGTGAGCATACAGTTTATAAATATGAACAAAAAATTGGAACCTTTCTTAATCACTATCAAGTGGGACGTGTGATATCGGTGTGAGACTGCTCTGATTTTTCTTCATAATGGAAACATGACGGTTCTAGAAACACGTGGACACTGGTGTGGTATTTTTTTCACGCGAATACCTCTAATCCCAACCGTTAGATTTTGGACACCAACAGTTGGAATTGCTGCTACATGTCTTGTTCAAAACTGGTGCCTTATAGTAGTAGAAGATAGAAGATAGAATATAGAACACCCGGATTTTTTTAAGTCTGGATGCCTATTATATCATTCATCGCAATCCCAGGAATATTGTTGTTGCGAGATATAATAGCTAAGTATCACAGTCATCATTTATTACAACTCATAAAGTCTTACAACTTGAATCACATGATCCATATTACACAAATAGTTGATCTATTGATCAACGAACAAACACAAGTTCAATGCGGAAGCGTAAAGATAAAGGGACTCTGTAGTCCACAGGCCAACGCTTGACGTCAGAAAGCTCCTAGTTATCATAGGCGTCCTGCTGGTCATCCTCGCGGTAGTTCTGTTCATCATCGTACTCTGGCCATTTGAATAGCCAGGGACAAAGCCGTAAGTACTTCAAGTACTTGCAAACTAATACCAATGTAAAATGCTAGCTCTTGGAGTAAACTCTATTTTAACTTGCATAAGCCATATTTTAGTTCACAAGTAGTGGATCATGTACTAGCTACTTAAGTGGGAACATTAGTGTCATTCCCACACAAGGGTTGCCATTCTAACAAGTCACCAAGTCACCATTCATATTCACTAAAGTTTTCAAAGACTGACACGGAAATTGTATGGCCCTTCCAACCGTCCGTAACCGTGGACACGGCTATTCGAATAGATTGACACTCTGCAGAGGTTGCACACTTGTGCCACAACATTTGATTTCATCCGTCGGAATAACTCCGAGTCACCGTAACACAGTACGCGGATCATCAACCCTAACCTTTCACTTACAAACCCTAGTATGAGCACCTCTCCCCATGAGCTTGGCCTCCCAGTGAAAACCAACTGTTAACCTGGGAACTGCACAGGGCTTGGCCGTACAATTTCACCTCAATTCACATCTTTCTCAACAACGGAGGCAGCCTCAGCATAACCCCTATGATGTGTGTTCAGAGGGAACCCATACTAAGATGTATAAACTTCCAGTTAAGCCCTACCCATAATCAGGTATTGTGGGGGTACTTAAAATTGGAAAGGTATCGCATTCAAACCAATATCAGGGTTTTATCAAAAATCACTATCTTCTCTTGTTCACATTCAACTTCAAAACCTTCAATGGAATGCTTCACCATTCCAAGGTTTCAATTTCATCAAGTCATATGTTCCCATCTAGAGTAGTCAAAGTTTTAGTATTTTAGCACTAGCACTAATCATGAGGGGTGCTACATTGCTTTGCTCTCTAGAAGGCTAACTTTACTAATCTACTAATCTGGTTCTCTAGACCAATTTTAATTCATCTTTTGAAAACACAACAAGTAAAACTTGTATGGTGTAAATATAAACTAGGCTTGTATGAAGAAAGGTAAGAATCATGGTGCCTTGCTCAAGGTGAGCTTTGCACTTTACAAGAGTATTATCTTGCCTTGGTAGTTCTCAAGGTTCTCTTCTTCCTCTTCTTGGTAGAATTCTCCTTCCTCTTGGTAATTTCCGGTGCTAGCGTCTAAATTTAAATACAAGGTATAATCACTAAACAAACTCAAAGTCTATGCTAAGCACATCATTATCTCACACAAACTATGCTAAGCACACTCATAAAATAGTTAGGTGCATTGGTTTTCTTTATTGAAGAAAGTAAATTCCTCTCATTACATATGTAATTAATAATCTCCATTTAGTTCTTGAGAAAATAATTTCCTCTCATTGAAATCTTCTTAAGATTTAACTTCTCAAATAATCATATATGAATTCATATTGACCTAAGTCAAACATTCATTATCATTATTTGAGAAAATGATTTAAATGAGATAAATCACCTCATACTATTTTATAATTCCTCAAATGGTTTAAATCTCCAAATATTCATATAGGAGTGTTTGGACCAGGGGTACAAACATCTCATGAACTCATTTGGGACAAGATTTAAATGAAGGGAAATCCTCCATATGATTTACATAATAATTTTGGGACAATATCACTTACTAAACTAGCCATATTGTCCATTAATTAATCTAGGGCATGATCATGCAAAGTGACCACACCATTTTATTGCATAATCAATTAGTGTAAGTCAATTGTGAGCTATAAGAGTTGGAATTATTCAAATATCTATTTTGGTTGATTTTTAATAATTATTCTAAGGCAGAAAAGTCCCTGCCTTGTTTATTTTTCCATTTTAATTCTATAATAGATCTAGGGTTCAAACCAGTGGCATTGTGTAGATAATTTCCTAAGCTTTCTAAATATATAAAGTTTGTTAAATTTGGCCAAGCCAAACAGATTCTATGAATTTTCAAAGTTGGGTCCAGTATTGAATTCAAACTAAATTTATTAAACTGGATTTGAATTAAACGGGCTGGCGGGAAAACTAACTGGGCCCAAAGGTTTAAAACGGCCCAAGGCCAGCCCACCACGCATCTGTGCACGCGCGGGCCGCCTGACAGTGGGCTCCACCCGTCAGCGACGTTTAAACGCCGAAGCGGTATGGGCTCACTGACATAGGCACCCCAAATGGGCCTGCCATAGATAGTACCCGGGATTTACTGAAGGCCCACTATCCGAAGAATAAGAAGATTCGGGAGCCCAAGATGTATTAAGGAAAGCTAGAATTGTAATAGGAAGTATTATTTGTAATCTGGCGGGACGAGTTAGAAACCGTCCCGGACTCTGTAACTTGTACAATACGAAACCCTCGGCTCCACCTCCTATATAAGGGGGAGTCGAGGGACAAAGAAAGGATCGAATCTACTGTCAACATAACCCTAGTTTTCATAATCGTCGAGTACTTTTCGCCTAAACCTTCGAGATCTACTTGCCCTCTACTTCTAGCAAAACCCTAGTCTACAATCTGTAGGCATTGACAAGTTAATCCTTTGTCAATTGGCGCCGTCTGTGGGAATTAGAGGCTGCAAGGATCTGATCTCGATGGCACGTTCAAGATCTTCGACATCGTCAACAGCAAGCAACGCGATGGATCGAGGTAACAAGGGAAAAACTGATCTATTCAATTTTATTCCTCACCCGCCCTCCCGTATGGATGCATGTGCCTATCTGGAGGAGCCTATCGTCATGACGTTCGGAGAATTCCGATTTGGCGTCAACAAGGAAGGATCCTACCGTCTCGAAGTTCCGATCTCGCCGGAATTTTCAGCGGTCGACTCCAACTTTTCGTCGAGTGACGAGGAGTTTTCGTCGACATACTTCGTCGACAACAAGGCAAGCGGAAAGCTCGCCAAGATCTTCAGCAACACATCCTTCGAGTCGTCTGCGGACTCCTTTATAAGCAGCGACTCCGACAGCGTCGACAGCTTCAACTTCATCGACAAGTCTGCTGCCATCGGAAAGGTCTTCACCACTCTATATGATGGTGTCACCAATCCCGACAAAAATCAATGCGCAAAATATCATCAGATCTATGTGGTAGAAGGGGCAGGCACATCAGACCCGCAAACATCAGAGGCTTTCGACGAATTGGGAAATCCATACGTCGATCCCGCTGATCTCAGACATGGTTTAGGCACCAAATATCCTGGATCTACAACTCGCGCAAGAGTACAGCTCCCGCAAGAAGCGTGGGATAGGGCTGCGAGAGCCATGGACGGTTCAGAACCTATGACCACCACTGCTACTGCACAAGAACTTCAAGCATATCAATATAGACTCGCTCGAGTTAGCAGAGAATTGGAAAAACAAACAGCATCCCTGAATAGAAGGAAAGAAGCGGCTTCTGCATCAAGCAGACGCCGGGCAGATTTAAGTCGCCTTTCAGGAAATACAGGAGATAGTCACAGAGAAGCTCGGAGGAGAGCAATGTCTCGACTTCAAAACATACCTGAAGCAGAAAGAGGAAATATAATCCAAAATCTCGACATGTCCTTTATGTCGATCGACGAAAGAGGAAATATCATCCCGAAAACGCCAGAGGCAGGTTACATGGCAACACAAGCATACATCTTGGCGTCCAGACCACCTCCTGGGGACCCGAGAGAACCATTGTTCAATATGGCAATGGCTGGAGTAGGGGTTATGGGAACAGCGTTTGCAACAACGCCTCCCGAAGAAAATCCCAGACAAAATAGTCCACGACACACCGCAGCAGTTCAAGACCCACCAAGAGCAAGTGGAGCAAGAGACACAGCAGTCCAAGTAAGGGTGGACAGAGCGCGACAAGAAAGGAGGGACCGTCAGCACTCGCCAGAGCTTGCCGACGAAGATATGTGTGGGCTCCCATGCTTTACGAGAAGAGTGCGAAAAACTCGAGTCCCAAAAGGGTTCAAGTTACCCGAGAATTTCAAGAAGTTCGACGGCCTGCAAGATCCCGAGGATTGGCTCGTGGATTATCTCGAGATGGTAAAACTGGTAGGAGGAACCAGAGCAACAGCTATGCAAAGTATCCAAGTTCACCTGAGTGGTGCCGCAAGATCTTGGATAAAGAAACTCCCCTTGAACTCCATCGACAGCTGGGAAACCTTTGAGGACATCTTCGTGAAGAACTTCCGATCCACCTGCAAGAAACCTGCGTCGTTGGAAGAATTACGGGCGTGTCGACAAAAACATGACGAGTCGATGAGAAAATATATACAGCGGTGGAACATTATCAAGAACTCGGCAGAAGACATATCTGACGAGAGGGCAATAGATGCGTTCGTGGCAGGAATCCGACGAGCAGACTTCGTCGAGGACTTGGGGAGAACTAATCCCAAGACAATCTCAGCGTTGATGGAAATCGCTAACAAGTGGGCAGATGGAGAAGACGCAATATACAACAAACGACACAGGTCGCCAGAAGAGGATCGTAGTCGAAATTATCAAAATAGAAGGCGATTTTCTCGCCAGTTCTACAACAACGACGCTCCCGGCCATATATCGGCTGGTTTTCGGGGAAATCCTGGAGGAAACAGTCGAGATGATTATCAAAGGAGCAATGAGCAACAAGGCGACAATAGAGGTGATTTTCGTGGCAACAGACAAAATAGTGGACCAAGGATTCAAAGACCTTACGTGTCTCCCGAGGAGATGATGAACGGTCCGTGTCAAATGCATTTTTACCTCGACAACAATGGAAAGAGGCAGTCAGGACATCTACAGAAAGACTGCCGCAATTTTCAGGCAATGCTGCGAGCCGCAGGAATCGCAAACGCTCAAGCAAATAACAGAAACCTCGGGAGCCAAGGAGCGAGATCCACCTTCCACCTCCTCCCGCAATAACCGACGAAAATCGACATCAGCTTAGAATTGCGGCAGCACCACACCCACCTCCATATGTTGACCCCAACTCTAACGGTGTGGTCTCGATGATTCAGAAAGCCAGGCCGTCCAACAGGGCGCAGAAAGTAATATCTCGACAAGTGTTCATGGCAGAGAAGATGCCTCCACCAACAGTCGAGTACTTAAATTGGTCGGGGCAAGACATTGGCTTCACAATCGCAGATCATCCGCAGCAAGTTCCTCGACCAGGGCAATCGGCACTCATCTTACCCGCAGTAATCGCTGGTTTTGATGTGTCGAGAGTTTTCATAGATGGCGGCAGCAGCTTAAACCTCATGTATGCAGATACATTGAGGAAAATGAACATATCCCTGGCAAACCTGAAACCAACCGACACACGTTTCCATGGGATTACACCGGAGAAGCCAAGTTACCCATTGGGCAAAATAAACCTCGACGTTCAGTTTGGAACCCGAGAAAACTACAGGATAGAGAATCTGGAGTTCGAAGTTGTGGATTTCCCGTCGCAATATCACGCTTTGTTGGGACGACCAGCATATGCTAGGTTCATGGCAGTACCGCATTATACATATCTATTGTGGAGGTTGCCTGGGCCCAAGGGACCTATCACAATCAAAGGAAGCTTCGCGTTATCTGACAAATGCGACAAGGATTTTCATCGACTATCAGAAACTTTCGGGATGCAAGCAGAATATGCGGCGCCAAGATTCACTGATTATGATGTGCTGCCAGAGGTAGGAAGATCTTCTAAGGAGCCAACTTTCAATATAAATAAGGATTCAAAAGAGGTACAGATCCACCCGACAGATCCAAAGAAAACGACGTCCATTGCCGCAAACATGGATGTCGCATAGGAAAGCGCGCTCGTCGAGTTCCTCCGTGAGCACTGGAGAATCTTCGCATGGTGTCCAGCTGACATGCCAGGAGTACCCAGGGAACTTGCCGAGCACCACCTCAATTTGGATCCTCTCGCACGACCAGTAAAGCAACCTTTGCGGCGTTTTTCAGAGCCTAGCCGCAAAGCCATGTTATCAGAAATAGATCGACTCAAAGATGCTGGGTTTATCAGAGAAATATCTACAGAAGCCACATGGGTAGCTAACCCAGTGATGGTGCCGAAGAAACACACAATAGTCCTTCGCATGTGCGTCGACTTCACGTGTCTCAATAAACACTGTCCCAAGGATCACTTTCCCCTCCCAAGGATCGATCAAATCATCGACTCCACGGCAGGATGTGAACGTCTTTCCTTCCTGGACGCATATTCTGGTTATAACCAGATTAGACTAAAAGAAGAAGATGAAGCCAAGACAGCGTTCATCACACCTTACGGCGTGTTTTGCTACAAAACAATGCCT
>JAUUTY010001820.1:0-20000 GCA_030979885.1 Lolium multiflorum
TGGAGAAACTTCGAGGGTGATTTGAACCTGACATTTGGTCATTCTTAATGCCAGTTTACTTTATGTGTAAAACCTTGGCATTACCCTACTCTAAATCTGAATGTCTGAAATTCGTATCTCATGCAAAGCAACATCTAGTTGGTTTTAATCTGATATCTGGTAACTATTGGCTTATTCATTTGGCAGCTCAAGTTTTTTGTTATTTGAAACCAGCTGACTTGGTCTTAAATGTGATATCTAAACACAGATTAAGGACAATGGAGCAGGAGGATTAGCATTTCACTTGATGGCTGAACCTAAAATGATAGGCATGTTGACCACGACTAGTGCACGCAAGAGAAGGACCTGCAGTGAGCCAGTATGTGCTTAGTACATGCATCTTATCTTATCTTGTGCTTATTTCTGCTACATGCTGTTATCTGATCTCTACATTGCGTAATACATGTTTGAATAGTTAATTGTTGTAACTATGTTTACAATGTTACCAGAATGCAGTTTTAATGAAGCAGTCATCATTAGAAGATAGTCGCCAAAAAAGGATCTGTAGCGACCCTGTGCAACATTATGATGTAAGTTTGTGCTTAGTACAAGTTCCATACATGTCTTATTTATGCAACTTGTTATTATCTTATATCTACATTGCATAATAAATGTTTGCATAGTTCATCGTTTAACTCTTTTTGCATTATTATCAGAATGCAGTTGTGATGAAGCAATCTTCATTACCAGTGAGGCCCACAAAAAGTTCTGATCTTTCTTCTGATGCATCTTCTCATAGCCGTCAACCTAGACCATTTCTTTCATCAGACAGTAAATATCTCAAGGCTGTACTTTATAAAAGACATGGTATTGCTGCTTTAAGATCTGTAGCTGATATGTTGACAAAGAGTACACAAGATTCAATCAAGGCGATTGCCAAATGTCAACGTGTTATTGATGATGCTAATAGAAGTCCTCAATGATTCTATGTCATTTTTTTATTTGGGCACATTAATTGCCTTGTAATTTTCCTATTTGTTTTATTTGTGTATGTACTTGTGTGTATCATTGAAATCAGATTTTAGGCTCATGAAATTTAATGCAAGTTGACTAGTCAAACAAGTAGGGCCCTACAACAGATTGGGCCGGCCCACTTACAGTAGTGTGGGACCCACTTTCATTTTGGGCCGGCCCACTTCTTTAGTAGGCCGGCCCGGTTACACGATAATGGGCTCCACATGCTTATTGGGCCGGCCCACTTGCTCTATGGTGGTCCCACATGGTAAATGGGCCGGCCCTTTAATAGGAAGGTGGGACCCACCTGTGTTTTTGGCCCGGCCCACTATCTTGTTGGGCCGGCCCACTTTCTATATGGTGGACCCCACACACCAAATGGGCCGGCCCTTTAATAGGAAGGTGGGACCCACCTGTGTTTTTGGCCCGGCCCACTATCTTGTTGGGCCGGCCCACTTTCTATATGGTGGACCCCACATACCAAATGGGCCGCCCATTAACAGGAATGTGGGACCCACTGTGTTTTTGGCCCGCCCACTATCTTGGTGGGCCGCCCACTTGCTATATGGTGGGCCCCACATACTAAATGGGCCGCCCCTTTAACAGAAAGTGGGACCCACCTGTGTTTTTGGCCCGGCCCACTATTTTGTTGGGCCGGCCCACTTGCTATATGGTGGACCCCACAAACTAAATGGGCCGACCCTTTAACCGGAAAGTGGGACCCACTGTGTTTTTGGCCCGCCCACTAGCTTGTTGGGCCGGCCCACTTGCTATACGGTGGACCCCACACACTAAATGGGCCTTTTAACAGGAAAGTGGGACCCACCTGTGTTTTTGGCCCGGCCCACTTGCTTCTTGGGCCGGCCCAGTTGCTGTAAGGTGGACCCCACATGTTAAATGGGCCGGCCCATTTAAGTTTTGACCAGTCAACCTTAGAGGTTAGGCCCGGCCCACGTAACTAATGGACCAGCCCAGCTATATAGTTGACCGGTCAAACTAAGTCATCTGGCCCGGCCCGCTTAAGACGTGGCAGGCCTCGTGTGGGCCTACCATCTACCACGGGGTTTCAGCCGGTTAACGCCGTTAACTGGCAGTTAACGGCGTCTGCCACGTGTCAGTTTGCATGACGTCGCAGTCAACGGGCTCCCGAAAACACTTCCGCAACGGTCCGATTTTCCGTGGCGGAAGGGCGCCCAAGCGCGACGGACCGAAAAAATCGTCGTTGGACTTTGCCTGACGCAGTTTCGACAACGGAACCCATATCGTCGGGTTAGGCCCATAGGCGACGAAAAATGCCCCTTAGTTGACGATTTTGGGACGTTGTCTATCAGAACTTTTCTTGTAGTAGCACCGGAGTGTTAGTAGAACACGTGTCTGAAAGGCTGCCCAGAAAGTTCACCTGCAACCAGAGTTTGGCCAAACCAACTTTGGATCAGATCAGGGTTGTCTGTAGATACCCCGATGTGTTTCCTGATGATCTACCCGGTATGCCCCCAGATCGGGATATCGAGTTTATCATTGAGTTAATCCCTGTAACAGGACCCATAGCTCAGAGAGCCTATAGTTTGAACCCAGCAGAGTTAGTGGAACTGAAGAAGCAATCGGATGACATGTCGCACAAAGGTCCGATTCGACCAAGTGCGTCGCCTTGGAGATCCCCAGTTTTGTTTGTGGATAAGAAGGACGGTGCCAGTCGTTTATGTACGGATTACCGTAAGCTTAATGATGTCACCATCAAAAACAAATACCCCTTGCCAAAGATAGAAGATCTGTTTGACCAGCTAACCGGTGCCATAGTTTTCTCGAAGATTGATCTTAGGACTTGTTACCATCAGCTGAAGATTCGTGCAACGGATATCCCCAAAACTGCCTTCACCACCCAATATGGATTGTATGAGTACAATGTCATGTCATTTGGATTGACCAATGCCCCAGCTTATTTCATGAATCTCATGAATAAGATCTTTATGAACTTTTTGGATAAGTTTGTCGTTGTCTTCATCGATGACATTCTAATCTACTCCAAGTCAGAAGAAGAACATGAGCAACATTTGGAAGTTGTCCTGGATACCCTTAGGGAGCATCAGTTGTATGCCAAGTTCAGCAAATGTGAGTTTTGGTTAAAGGAAGTAGGATTCCTGGGACACATCTTGTCTGCAGGAGGAATTGCCGTAGACCCCGCGAAGATCAAGACCGTTGCAGAATGGAAAGCCCCAACCACTCAGACCGAAGTCCGTGCATTTCTTGGATTAGCGGGATATTACCGCAGGTTTGTTGAAGTATTTTCAAGCATAGCAAGACCCATGACTCAGCTGTTGAAGAAAGACAAGAAGTTTGAATGGACTGATAAATGTGAAGAGAGTTTCCAACACTCAAGAGCAGATTAACCACAGCCCCAATCTTGATCATGCCGGACATCACCAAGCCATTTGACGTCTATTGTGACGCCTCCAAGATTGGTATTGGATGTGTGTTGATGCAACAAGGCAAAGTGATATCATATCTGTCTAGGCAACTGAAGCAACATGAGCAGAATTATCCAACTGTTACCACCCGATTCTGGCCAAATCAGGAGGTGGGCCGTAAGTGAAGATGGACTTGAAGGACGTACACGTGGAACATCTTCGAAGCGGCCTCACGCTAAGAGTTTGGGCTTAATTGCCCGTGTATTTGTAACTATTAGATCGCATTGTAATTTAGACTAAAGAGATAGAGTCTGGCCCGTGCACGGTTAGGTGCACGCCTCAATTAGAAAGTCCCTTGGACTATAAATATGTATCTAGGGTTATCGGAAAAGGAGGACAATCACCGTTCAACCAAAACAAACCAATCTCGGCGCATCGCCACCCCTTTCCTACGAGGGTTCTTACCGGTAAGCATCATGCTGCCTAGATCGCATCTCGCGATCTAGGCAGCGTAAAGCTTAGTATTGTTCATGCGTTGCTCGTACTGAAGCCTTTTTGATGGCGAGCAACGTAGTTATCATTAGATGTGTTAGGGTTAGCATTGTTCTTCACGTAATATGCTATCGTAGTGCAACCCTTGCATATCTAGCTGCCCTTACGTCTATCCAGACGTAAGGGCAGCATCTTGCTTGATCATGCTTAGTAGATCCGATCCGTTACGGTTGCTCCCTGCATCTGCAGGGATTAGTTTAATATCTGCATAGTTAGGCCTTATGCTGGGGTCGGAGGATCCGGTGGTGCGTTAGATGCTGTTTACCGTCCCTGCGAGGGATGTTCCGGGGATCAACGTTATGTTGGTTTTTAGGCCTCTCGTAGGGGTAGTTTGCACCGTCTCTCGTAGCTGCTAGGCCCGATCGCACGTAGGACGTTCCGATTATGCGGTGAAAACCCTAAACTGTCGTGGATCGTTTTAGCTTTGTCCTGATCAAGCAGGATCCCCATGCCATTGCTAATCCATCAAGGACCATGGGGCGATCGGCTCTTTGAGCCGATCCACAGGGAAACCTGAGAGCCGATAAGGCTCGTATTTAATGTGCACGTGTCTACCATGCAGGAACAATCGAAGCACTAACACCTTCCTGACCAGGTCTAGGTCAGGTGGCACGCCCAGCAACCGCCAGGACGCGCGCCAGAAGATTTGCGGGACGACGCGAGGTGCCAGGGATCCACTAAGCGGCCCTAGGAGCCTCCCGGCTCTTCGTGTTACTTAGCCAAAGCCCGTCGGGGGGTTTTGGAGGGTAACACATTCTGGCACGCCCGGTGGGACATCTTCTTCAACATCCATGTCAGCGTCGACATCCGAGGTGGCGGAGAAACCGATCACGTATGAGGATCTCCCCACGGAACATAAGAAGAAGTACGATGACCTGAAGGTCATCCTCGAGGCCGAACTCATCGGCTCCTTTGAGAAGACCCGGTCGCACGGCGTCAGGTTCAAAGGATTCGCACCACAAGGCATCCTCGATGGGTTAGATCTGTCTCTCCCTTCAGAGGAACGTACCAGAGCCCTGCGTCAGGAGATCAACTACATGGTGGCCCATTCACTGCATCGGCACTCTGAGAGCCTGGTGAACACTTTGGAGCGCGTTGCGCTCCGGGTGGTGCAAGAGATCATGGAGCGTCGTTACTCCCCTTCAGGACCTGTTCTAGGGACTCACCAGGGAGAGATGCAACTCCACACCAGGCCGCCTCTGCCGTACGCAACGGCGGCTCCACCACAACAAGGCTCGCCGGCATACGTCGTCTACAAGGATGGGGGTGACCCGGGCGACTACCAGTTCTTACCTGACCCGCCCAAGGAAATCCCACACGGATACGTGTGTGCGTATGTGCCGGACTGCAACAACTGGACGCAGGCGATCCAGGCTCCACCAGGAGGGATTGCCGGAGCAGGAGCAATTGTTCCGGCAGGAAGAATAACTGCAGCAGCGGGGAGTCTAGGAGCAGAAGCTGAGAAACAAGCGTGGCTAGCCAAGTACACCACTGCACCAATCCGAGAAAGCTCAGCTGCTACTACCTCCACCGCAGATCAGATCAGCGCAGTCCTGAGAGATCAATTCGGCATCTTGCCGAAGAAGAAGATAATCGGCTATTCCAAGCCGTACCCCAATGAGTTCGACCTGATCCCACTACCGCCTAAGTACCGGCTTCCGGACTTCAACAAATTCAGTGGGTCAGAAGGGTCGAGCTCCATCGAGCACGTGAGCCGATACCTGGCCCAGCTGGGCATGGCTTCGGCATCAGATCAGTTACGGGTGAGGTGCTTCTCGCAATCCCTCACCGGTCCAGCTTTTGGGTGGTACACCTCTTTGCAGCCAAATTCAGTGCAATCATGGAAGCAGCTGGAGGAACTGTTCCACACCCAATACCATTCAGAGACTACTGAAGCTGGTATTGCCGAACTAGCACAGGTTCGGCAAAAGCGAGGAGAGACAGTGGCTGAGTACATTCAGCGTTTCAGAACTGTCAAGAACCGATGCTATTCGGTTCATATAACTGAGAAAGAGGCAGTCGAGCTGGCCGTGGCAGGCCTGGCAGCGTCGTTCAAGGATCTGACGTTCCAAGTTGAGTACAACTCGCTGACGCACCTGGTCAATAGACTGACCTTATATGAGCAGCGCCATCCAGAACTGTACCAAGACAAGTTCAAGCGCGCGATCAGCCTGGTCAATGCCGATGAAGATGAAGATTCCGCGGAAGATCAGGAAGTTGCGGTAGCCGAGTGGACTCGGACGCCAGTACCTGTGTCCTGCCAATGGGTGAATCCACCAGGGCCTCCAAGAGGGTTGGACTTTGACGTGACCAAAACCGAACAGATCTTCGATCTGCTACTGAAAGAGAAACAGTTGAAGCTACCCGAAGGCCACAAGATCCCTACGGCACAAGAGATGAACAAGAGGCCATACTGCAAGTGGCATCATACGTTCACGCACACCACCAGCGACTGCAAAGTACTACGTGCACAAATTCAGATGGCAATAGAAGCAGGCCGATTAACTTTCGGACAGTTTGCCATGAAGGTAGACAGGCGTCCGTTTCCGGACGTCAACATGGTGGACCTAAGCCACTCCATAAGAGAACCAGGGTTCTCTTTCGATGTCAATATGGCAGGGTTCGTGATTCGCCATGGCGCGGACAAAGCAGAGAGCAGCCATTCTCGTGGCAAGGATAAAGAGGAGGCCGTTCCACGCGACCGGCCCCAAGACGACGATAGACGGTACCTGACCGAGGAGGAGGTGAGAAGCATACGGTATCAGCGCCCATTATCCGTGCACCTCCTCAATAAGTATGAGCAGCAGTACGACCGACGTCGACGCTACGACGAAGACGATGAGAAACATCGTCGGTCTGATGCGGAGAGCAGGAGGTATCATCAGAACAGCGGCAACGACGACGGGTACGAACGTCGCGCCAGAGGGAGGTCAAGGGAGCAAGACAACGTGGACAGGCACTGGACTGTCCCTTCTTCAAACATTGCTGGGACTCAGGAATGAGCCGATTGCCAACAATTGAGAACTGCCCAGCACACAGCAAAGAAGAAGGGCGAACGAAGTTTCAGTGTTCAAACGTCTAGGACCTCTCCCACCTCAGAGTAAATGAGCTGAGTCATCTCAAGAAGAAGACTTCGAGGAGTCAGATGGAGAAGAAGATAGGTATCACCGACCAAGGTGGTGCCCTGATGGACTCAGCCATTCTCGAAGCGCCGGGTGCAGCGGCTGCGAAACTTGGAAGAAGCCGAGGCACAGTACCTGTACACATTGAGAAGAGCGCGGCCCGATCTGGCCGCGAAAATCCAGCAAATAGTGGAGACGAAGGTGCGCCCGCCAAAGAAAGTATGGCGCCCCAAACAGGCTAAAGCCGATGCACAGGCATCGGCTGATGCCGATGCAGACGCATCGGCAGACACAAACATGGTATCCGTGGGCTGGACAGAGTAGCACGTCCAATACTTTGGACATACGTGGCAAGGCCGATCCCGGCGATCGGCCCTCAAAAATGAGAAGTAAAGGATCTTATCTCCAGCATGCCACGTAGCTACGATGGAAATCCAAGAAGTTGCAAATCATCGTCAAAGCATTGCAACAAAAAAGGAGGCCGATTCCCAATCGGCCAAAATCATCCTCAACACACCTTCATCTCTGTTCAGCGTCAATCCAACAGATGCCAAGAGCCGATACCATCAAGTACTTGACAGAATCGGCTCGGGGGGCACATAGATGGATGATATACGAGGATACGGAGCTGGGAACGGATGTCAAATCCTCAGCAGAACAGCTCAAGTATGGGGGCCGATACATAAACAAATCGGCCACAAAAAATCGAAAATACAAAATTTTTGAGCACAGCCGATGCGCAGACATCGACTTAAGAATTCAAAGCCGATGCACGGCCATCGACTCAAGAGGTACAAGCACAGAAGATGCTCAAGAGATCTCCAGATGTTTGGTGGCTCAGGCCTTCTCTGCAAGGACCTCTAGGACCATGAGGATGGCTGATGATGGAGCAATCGGCCGTGGCATTGCTGCCTACGGGCTGAGCCAAGGTAACAACTTCGCCAAACATCCTCACCAGAAACTGCATCAGTCTGCCCGAGGTGATGAGCCTATCTGAGCAGTAAGGTGCGAGAATAAGGCCGGGAGGAGTTCAAGGGCCGCTATGTTTGAGGCTTCGTAGTTTAAGGGAGCCACCGATCTCCAATCCCGTCCTAGTGCATCGTCTCCTTGGGTGTAAACTTTTCTGCCCTGTTGATGAAGAGTTGGAGCTGCTCGGGGGCGCTCACCTTGGAGGTTCTCCGCTATTGAAGCCGATGTAGTTAGAATCGGCTAACGCTGCACTACCCTTGGGAAGCCGATGATGGACCATTCGGTTGATACACCTTATTCCTCGTCTTGACCGAGACTCGGGGGCAGCGACCCTGAAGATTCTTCGCTCCAAGAACCGATGGTATTGAAATCGGCTATTTCGCATCGTAGCCATGCCGAAGCGAGCTCTTGCAGGGGAAAACCACCAGGGTTGATGGGAGGAGTTTGAAGAAGAAGCCATCATCAGTGATTAGGCTTTGGGTTAGTTCGTTGCTGCACAGAGACAAAGCATCGCGAGGAAAGTTGTAGGCGGTCCAAATTTTCAGCAATGGCCCAAAAAAGTTCTCCTGAAGGCATCAATTCTGGAGTTTGGCCGTTTAGAGACCAACATTAAGCGCGGGGGACTTGGATTTCCAAGGTTGGCGGATCACTGATTTGGTCCTGTTCGATTGGAATTTGAGAATCTGAGTTGATCTATCTCGAAAGTTATCATGAGAAACCAAGGCATGGAAATCGGCTCATTGAGCATCGACCGAATCGACAATCGGCAGATTCAGTGCAAAGAGCAATCGGCTAAATCATCGCAAAGGAAATCGGTGAAGTCAAATTGGGGAAATTCTTCATTGATGAACGAGATTTCTTACATAAGAGCTGATTGCTCTCAAAAGGAAGGCCTAGGGGATACATTGCCCCGTCTACTACTCCTAGCCCTATCCTATCTAGGGGCCGTCGCTGCCCTCATCGTCGCCATCGCCGCTGTCGGCGCTGCTCCCGGCCGTAGCGGCCGCCGGCAGGACCCTCGTTGTCCTCATCCTCCTCGTCGCATCGTCGTCCCCGCGGTCGCTGAGGTTCCCGGGCCAGGGCACCGGCGCTTAGCCGGCGGCTCGTCGGAGGAGCTGTCGTCCTCCTCCTCCTTCTCCTTCACCTCCTCGAGGAGGTGACCCCGTCCCAGGAAAAGCGGTCGTCGTCGCTTTCCTCCACCGCTTCCTCATTGGCGAGGAAGCGGAGGTCACTCTCCCCGTAGTCGAGGATTTGTCATCCTCGGACCAGACGGAGAAGTCGTGGTCCTCCTTGTCCCACGCTGTTGGGGCAAGGATGTCGTACGCCGCCTGCGTACCCCACTCTGGTGTCGATTCCCTAATGGGGGAAGACACGTAGGAAAGACCCGACGAGGTGGAAGAGGAAGAAGAAGAAGACATTGTGGCCGAGGAGGGTTTTTGGAAGTGCTACTGTGGAGCAGGGGGATGAAGAGAGGAACCACAGGATGTGGCCAGATAAAAAGGGAAATAACGATTTAATGCCTAAGCAGTTCCCGAGGACACGGTGCCAGAGCCGTCAAGTCATGCAGAGAAGGCGAGGAGGCAAGACGTCATCATGAAGAAAACTGCGACGGTTCTGCCACGACATGACCCTTTGAAGAATGCAGATGGTTTTGCAATTATCATTATCAAAACCAGGGGGGCATGTGTTACCACCCGATTTTGGCCAAATCAGGAGGTGGGCCGTAAGTGAAGATGGACTTGAAGGACGTACACGTGGAACATCTTCGAAGCGGCCTCGCGCTAAGAGTTTGGGCTTAATTGCCCGTGTATCTGTAACTATTAGATCGCATTGTAATTTAGATTAAAGAGATAGAGTCTGGCCCGTGCACGGTTAGGTGCACGCCTCAATTAGAAAGTCCCTTGGACTATAAATATGTATCTAGGGTTATCGGAAAAGGAGGACAATCACCGTTCAACCAAAACAAACCAATCTCGGCGCATCGCCACCCCTTTCCTACGAGGGTTCTTACCGGTAAGCATCATGCTGCCTAGATCGCATCTCGCGATCTAGGCAGCGTAAAGCTTAGTATTGTTCATGCGTTGCTCGTACTGAAGCCTTTTTGATGGCGAGCAACGTAGTTATCATTAGATGTGTTAGGGTTAGCATTGTTCTTCACGTAATATGCTATCGTAGTGCAACCCTTGCATATCTAGCTGCCCTTACGTCTATCCAGACGTAAGGGCAGCATCTTGCTTGATCATGCTTAGTAGATCCGATCCGTTATAGTTGCTCCCTGCATCTGCAGGGATTAGTTTAATATCTGCATAGTTAGGCCTTATGCTGGGGTCGGAGGATCCGGTGGTGCGTTAGATGATGTTTACCGTCCCTGCGAGGGATGTTCCGGGGATCAACGTTATGTTGGTTTTTAGGCCTCTCGTAGGGGTAGTTTGCACCGTCTCTCGTAGCTGCTAGGCCCGATCGCACGTAGGACGTTCCGATTATGCGGTGAAAACCCTAAACTGTCGTGGATCGTTTTAGCTTTGTCCTGATCAAGCAGGATCCCCATGCCATTGCTAATCCATCAAGGACCATGGGGCGATCGGCTCTTTGAGCCGATCCACAGGGAAACCTGAGAGCCGATAAGGCTCGTATTTAATGTGCACGTGTCTACCATGCAGGAACAATCGAAGCACTAACACCTTCCTGACCAGGTCTAGGTCAGGTGGCACGCCCTAGCAACCGCCAGGACGCGCGCCAGAAGATTTGCGGGACGACGCGAGGTGCCAGGGATCCACTAAGCGGCCCTAGGAGCCTCCCGGCTCTTCGTGTTACTTAGCCAAAGCCCGTCGGGGGGTTTTGGAGGGTAACACCAACCCATGACTTAGAGCTAGCAGCAGTAGTCTTAGCCTTGAAAGTATGGCGTCATTACCTCATGGGTAATCGATGCGAGATCTATTCGGATCACAAGAGCCTGAAGTATATTTTCACCCAGAAAGAGCTGAATATGAGGCAGAGAAGATGGATAGAGTTAATCAAGGATTATGACATGGAAATTCACTACCACCCCGGCAAGGCCAATGTGGTAGCGGATGCCCTGAGTAGACTGCCGTGTCAGTTGAACTCCATGATCGCAGAAGAGCAACCTAGTTTGCATCAAGAATTTGAGCAGTTTAGACTGGAGCTAGTTAGTGAAGGATTCCTAGCAAGCATTGAACTCCAGCCTACCTTGATTAGTCAGATAAAGGAAGCCCAGAAAGGAAATGCTAGCATTGATGGAATCAAGAGCCAAATAGCTGCAGGAAAGGCACCGGGATTTACCGAAGATGAAGAAGGAGTTCTTTGGTACAACGGACGCCTATGTGTGCCGTCAGATTCAGAGTTGAAACAAGTCATTTTGAAGGAAGCCCATGACACCCTTTACTCCATTCATCCCGGAGGAACCAAGATGTACCAAGATTTGAAGGAACAATTTTGGTGGCATGGAATGAAGCGAGAAATTGGAAGTTACATAGCCAAGTGTGATATCTGTCAGAGAGTCAAGGCAGAACATCAGCGACCCGCAGGATTACTGCAGCCATTACAAATTCCTGAATGGAAATGGGATTCTGTAGGAATGGACTTCATAACTGGATTTCCCAAATCAAGTAGAGGAAATGATTCTATTTGGGTAGTGGTGGATAGATTAACCAAGGTAGCCCATTTCATCCCCGTCAAGACCACCTACCAAGGCCCCAAGTTAGCAGAGTTATACATCTCAAGAATAGTCAGCCCTGCACGGAACCCCAAAGTCAATTGTGTCAGATAGAGGATCCCAATTCACCTCAAGATTTTGGCAGAAGGTACACGAAGGACTAGGAACCCGTCTGAATTTCAGCACCGCTTATCACCCGCAGACCGATGGACAGACCAAGAGTCAACCAGATATTGGAGGATATGTTGAGAGCATGTGTGCTCGAATATGGATCTAAATGGGAAGACTGTCTGCCTTACGCAGAATTCTCATACAACAACAGTTATCAAGCCAGTTTACAAATGGCCCCCTTTGAAGCATTGTACGGAAGGAAGTGCCATACCCCTCTGAACTGGTCAGAAGTCGGAGATAGTCAAATCTTTGGACCCGATATTCTCCGAGAAGCCGAAGAGAAGGTTCACAAGATCCGTGAATACCTCAAGACTGCCCAATCTCGACAGAAGAGTTATGCTGACAAGAGATTCCGAGAAACGACTTTCAATATCGGAGACTTTGTGTATCTCAAAGTATCACCCCTTAAAGGAATGCAGAGATTCCAACTTAGAGGAAAGCTTGCACCTAGATATGTTGGACCCTTCAAAGTTCTGAGTCGCCGAGGAGAAGTATCATATCAGCTGGAGCTACCGGAGGAAATGGCAGCTGTGCATGATGTGTTTCACATCTCGTTACTTCGGAAATGTATGGAAGTTCCAGAAGACCAAGGTTTTCAAAAACATAGACCACATATCTCTGGATATCAATAAGGACTTGACCTATCGCGAAGTACCTATTTGTATCCTATAAGAAGCCTTCAGAACCACCCGCACCATGAGTATCAAGTTTCTGAAGATTCAATGGAGTAACCATACCGAAGAAGAAGCCACTTGGGAGCGAGAAGATTACATGAGGACTGAATTCCTATATCTCTTTAGTTCCTAGTTTTCTTTAAGATCTCGGGACAAGATCTTTTGTAAGGGGGAAGGGTTTGTAACATCCCAAGTTTTTAAGCAATGAATAAAATAGAATTCCTTTATTCAAATTTTGGAACCAACAAAAACTTTTATAGAATTAATATGTGTGCATAGTGTTAATGCATCATCCTTGTGTTATTGCCATGATGAGTGTTTGAAATACTTGACAATGAGCTAAAACCCTAAACTAGGCCAAATGTAATCAAAGAGGGACAAAGAAGAAAAATAGAAAATGCAAATAACTTCACATATGTGCTTATGGCCATTTTTGCCAACTCTTAACCTAGGCCATTTTGACTTGTGCCCATGGTTTGGAAATGTTACTACACACTTAAAAACAACATTTGAATCAAAGAAAAGCAAATCAAATCAAAAGAGAAAGCAAAACACACTCACATAAGATAATGGTCAAAATTGACATTTATATCAGGGTACCCACTTTGAGCCCCTATATTAATAAATTTCTGAACTAAACACTCCCAACTCTTTGCACCTCATCCAAGATCTCATCAAGATGAACACTTTTGCTGTTGACCACTTTGACTAGTTATTTTTCCATTGCTTAATATAAGCAAGCCAAGAGGCAACATCAAATCAGATTCTAGATTAGGTCACTTTTGGATTTTCACAAACCTGCTCCTTTTTGCACACCACCACCACCAACTTGTGCCAAATAATATTTGAATCACATCCACCAAAAAGTTTGGCAAAACTCAAAAACTTTTCACTTGGGGCCATTGTGTCGAACACTTGGCAGGCAAGAATCTGCTTTTAACACACATGCTATTATCCACCGGGTTTTGGCCTAAACCAGAGACCAAACCTGATGATCATTGTACTTCTATGCCTGCTGGACCAAACCATGCCATTGCCTTTGATGATTAAAGGGAGGAGAGGACCAGAACATCTCCATGCCGTGCACCATGCCATCCTCCATGCCATCTCTCCTCTCAGCCCTTTCCTCTCACTTTAAACCTGTCTAGCAGCATCCCCTGGCATCCCTGAGCAGGACCATGCCAGCCCTTGGCACGGGAGAGGCTAGCATTGGCTAGACCCGTACGCGCCCAGAGCGCCCAGGCGTGCCAGCCATGCACGCTCACCACTGATGCGTGCACACACGTCCGTTGGGAACCCCAAGAGGAAGGTGTGATGCGTACAGAAGCAAGTTTTCCTCAGTAAGAAACCAAGGTTATCGAACCAGTAGGAGTCAAGGAGCACGTGAAGGTTGTTGGTGAAGGAGTGTAGTGCGGCGCAACACCAGGGATTCCGGCGCCAACGTGGAACCTGCACAACACAATCAAAGTACTTTGCCCCAACGTAACAGTGAGGTTGTCAATCTCACCGGCTTGCTGTAAACAAAGGATTAACCGTATAGTGTGGAAGATGATGTTTGTTTGCGAAGAACAGTAAAGAACAAGTATTGCAGTAGATTGTATTTCAGATGTAAAGAATGGACCGGGGTCCACAGTTCACTAGTGGTGTCTCTCCGATAAGATAACTAGCATGTTGGGTGAACAAATTACAGTTGGGCAATTGACAAATAGAGATTCACATACATATATCATGATGACTACTATGAGATTTAATCAGGGCATTACGACAAAGTACATAGACCGCTATCCATGCATCTATGCCTAAATAGTCCACCTTCAGGTTATCATCCGAACCCCTTCCAGTATTAAGTTGCAAACAACAGACAATTGCATTAAGTATGGTGCGTAATGTAATCAACACAAATATCCTTAGACAAAGCATCGATGTTTTATCCCTAGTGGCAACAGCACATCCACAACCTTAGAACTTTCTGTCACTGTCCCAGATTCAATGGAGGCATGAACCCACTATCGAGCATAAATACTCCCTCTTGGAGTTACAAGTATCAACTTGGCCAGAGCCTCTACTAGCAACGGAGAGCATGCAAGAACATAAACAACACATATATGATAGATTGATAATCAACTTGACATAGTATTCAATATTCATCGGATCCCAACAAACACAACATGTAGCATTACAAATAGAAGATCTTGATCATGATAGGCAGCTCACAAGATCTAACATGATGACACAATGAGGAGAAGACAACCATCTAGCTACTGCTATGGACCCATAGTCCAGGGGTGAACTACTCACACATCGATCCGGAGGTGATCATGGCAATGAAGAGCCCTCCGGAGATGATTCCCCTCTCCGGCAGGTGCCGCAGATCTCCGAATCCCCGAGATGGGATTACCGGCGGCGTCACGGTAATGTTTTCCGTATCGTGGCTCTCACCGGGGGTTTCGCGACGAAGGCTTTAAGTAGGCGGAAGGGTAGGTTTAGGGGCGACATAAGGGCCCCACACAACAGGCGGCGCGGCCCAGCCTCGGCCGCGCCCTCGCGCGGCGCCTGTCGCCCCACTTCGTAATCCTTTCGGTCTTCTGGAAGCTTTGTGGAAAAATAAGACCCTGGGCGTTGATTTCGTCCAATTCCGAGAATATTTCCTTTGTAAGATTTCTGAAACCAAAAACAGCAGAAAATAGCAACTGGCTCTTCGGCATCTCGTCAATAGGTTAGTGCCGAAAAATGCATAATAATGACATAAAGTGTGTATAAAACATGTGAGTATCATCATATAAGTAGCATGGAACATAAGAAATTATAGATACGTTTGAGACGTACCAAGCATCCCCAAGCTTAGTTCCTACTCGCCTCGAGTAGGTAAACGATAACAAGGATAATTTCTGAAGTGACATGCTATCATAATCTTGATCAATACTATTGTAAAGAATATGAAGTGAATGAAGTGATTCGAAGCAATGGTAAAGACAATGATTAAACAACTGAATCATATAGCAAAGACTTTTCATGAATAGTACTTTCAAGACAAGCATCGATAAGACTTGCATAGGAGTTAACTCATAAGGCAATAAATTCTTAGTAGAGAGTTTTGAAGCAACACAAAGGAAGATTTAAGTTTCAGCAGTTGCTTTCAACTTCAACATGTATATCTCATGGATAATTGTCAACACAAAGTAATATGATAAATGCAAATAAGCAAATATGTAGGAATCAATGCACACAATTAACACAAGTGTTTGCTTCTAAGGTAGAAGGAAGTAGGTAAACTGACTCAACATAAAGTAAAAGAATGGCCCTTCGCAGAGGGAAGCAGGGATTAAATAATGTGATAGAGCTTTTCAAGTTTTGAAATCATATAGAGAGCATAAAAGTAAAGTTTTGAGAGGTGTTTGTTGTTGTCAACGAATGGTAGTGGGTACTCTAACTACCTTATCAACCAGACTTTCAAGAGCGGCTCCCATGAAGGACGTTATTTCTACCACCAAGGTAGATCATCCCTCTTCTCTTTTGTTTACACATGCATTTTATTATTTATGGATGACACTCCTCCCCACCTTTTATTTCTCAAGCCATGGCTAACCGAATCCTCGGGTGCCTTCCAACAATCTCATACCATGGAGGAGTGTCTATTTTTTTCTTTTCTTTTCTTTTTGCAAAATTAAGTTGCTCACTGATTGATCAGGGCAAAGCATGTGAAGAGAATTATTAATGCAAGTTAATTAATCGGGGCTGGGAACCCCATTGCCAGCTCTTTTTGCAAAATTATTGGATAAGCGGATGAGCCACTAGTCCATTGGTGAAAATCTGTCCGAAGTAAATGACAAGATCGAAAGATAAAACACCACATACTTCCTCATGAGCTATAAAACATTGACATAAATAAGAGATAATAACTTTTGAATTGTTTAAAGGTAGCACATGAAGTATTTACTTGGAATGGCAGAAAAATACCATGTAGTAGGTAGGTATGGTGGACACAAATGGCATAGGTTTTGGCTCAAGGTTTTGGATGCACGAGAAGTATTCCCTCTCAGTACAAGGCTTTGGCTAGCAAGGTTGTTTGAAGCAAACACAAGTATGAACCGGTACATCAAAACTTACATAAGAACATATTGCAAGCATTATAAGACTCTACACTGTCTTCCTTGTTGTTCAAACACCTTAACCAGAAAATATCTAGACCTTAGAGAGACCAATCATGCAAACCAAATTTCAACAAGCTCTATGTAGTTCTTCATTAATAGGTGCAAAGTACATGATGCAAGAGCTTAAACATGATCTATATGAGCACAACAATTGCCAAGTATCAAATTATTCAAGTCAATATACCAATTACCACATGAGGCATTTTCCGTTTCCAACCATATAACAATGAACGAAGCAGTTTCAACCTTCGCCATGAACATTAAGAATAAAGCTAAGAACATATGTGTTCATATGTGATGACCCACAAGTATAGGATCGCAACAGTCTTCGAGGGAAGTAAAACCCAAATTTATTGATTCGACACAAGGGGAGGTAAAGAATACTTATAAGCCTTAACAACTGAGTTGTCAATTCAGCTGCACCTGGAAAAGCACTAGTAACAGGGGTGATGTGAAAGTAGCAGTAATATGAGAGCAGTAGTAACAGTAACACAGCAGCAGTAATAGCAATATGAGAGCAATGGCACCAGAAAATAGTTGATACTACTTCCAATGACATGTAGAACGAGTATATGATGATAAGAGATGGACCGGGGTTCCCAGCTATCTACACTAGTGGTAACTCTCCAATAACAAGTGTTGGGTGAACAAATTACAGTTGGGCAATTGATAGGATTGAAATAGCATTAAGACAGAACATCAAGATTATTAATCATGTAGGCATGTTTTCCATATATAGTCATACGTGCTCGCAATGAGAAACTTGTACAACATATTTTGTCCTACCAGCCGGTGGCAGCCGGGCCTCTAGGGAATCTACTGGAAATTAAGGTACTCCTTTTAATAGAGCACCGGAGCAAAGCATTAACACTCCGTGAAAACATGTGATCCTCATACCTAAGCCTTCCCCTCCGGTTGTCCCAATTTCTGTCACTTTGGGGCCTCGGGTTCCGGACATAGACATGTGCAAACAACTTGTAGATACAATCTAAGCAATAAGTATAGAGCTTAAATCTAAGATCATGCCACTCGGGCCCTAGTGACAAGCATTAAACACAACAAGATTGCAGCAACAATAACTTCACAAACTTTATAGATAGACTAATCATAATGTAACAATCCATCGGATCCCAACAAACACAACACCGATTACATCAGATGAATCTCAATCATGTAAGGCAGCTCATGAGATCATTGTATTGAAGTACATGGGGAGAGAATACCAACTAGCTATAGCTAGAACCCGTAGTCCATGGGGGAACTACTCACGGAGCATGATGGAGGCGGTGGCGTTGATGGAGATGGCTTCCGGGGCACTCCCCGTCCCGGCAGGGTGCCGGAACAGAGATTATGTCCCCCGAATTGGAGTTTCGCGATGGCGGCGGCGCCCCTGGAGTCTTTCTGGAGTTTCGTCAATTGGTATCGCGTTTTTAGGTCGAAAGGGGTCTTATAGGCGAAGAGGCGACGCAGGAGGGTGCAGGGCCCCCTCACCATAGGGGCGCGGCCAGGCACGGGGCCGCGCCGCCTTATGGTCTGTGGCCCCCTGGCCCCTCTCCGGTTCTCCTTCGGTGTTCGGGGTCTTCCGGGAAAAATAGGATGCGGGTCTTCGTTTCGTCGAATTCCGAATATTGCCCGAACAGCCTTTCTGGAACCAAAACAGCAAAAACAGGAACGCACCGTGGCATCTTGTTAATAGGTTAGTTCCGGAAAACGCATAAAAACATTATAAAGTGTGAGCAAAACATGTAGGTATTGTCATAAAACAAGCATGGAACATCAGAAATTATGGATACGTTGGAGACGTATCAGCATCCCCAAGCTTAGTTCCTACTCGTCCTCGAGTAGGTAAACGATAAAAAGAATAATTTCTGAAGTGACATGCTACCAACATAATCTTAATCATACTATTGCAAATCATATGAGATGAATGAAGTGACTCAAGGCAATGATCTATAGTTGCTAACAAATAGATAACATATAGCAAAACTTTTCATGAATAGTACTTTCAAGACAAGCATCAAAAGTCTTGCACAAGAGTTAACTCATAAAGCAATAAATTCAAAGTAAAGGCATCGAAGCAACACAAAGGAAGATATAAGTTTCAGCAGTTGCTTTCAACTTTCAACATGCATATCTCATGGATAATTGTCAACACAAAGTAATATGATGAATGCAAATAAGCAAGTATGTAAGAATCAATGCACAGTTGACACAAGTGTTTGCTTCTAAGATGGAAGGAAGTAGGTAAACTGACTCAACATAAAGTAGAAGAAAGGCCCTTCGCAGAGGGAAGCAGGGATAAAATCATGTGCTAGAGCTTTTCAAGTTTTGAAATCATATAGAGAGCATAAAAGTAAAGTTTTGAGAGGTGTTTGTTGTTGTCAACGAATGGTAGTGGGTACTCTAACTACCTCGCCAACCAGACTTTCAAGAGTGGCTCCCATGAAGGACGTTATCTCTACCAGCAAGGTAGATCATCCCTCTTCTCTTTTGTTTACACATGTATTTTAGTTTTATTTATTAGATGACACTCCCCCAACCTTTTGCTTACACAAGCCATGGCTAACCGAATCCTCGGATGCCTTCCAACATTTCACATACCATGGAGGAGTGTCTATTTGCAAAATTAAGTTGCTTACTGATAGATCAGGGCAAAACACGTGAAGAGAATTATTAATGAAGGTTAATTAATTGGGGCTGGGAACCCCGTTGCCAGCTCTTTTTGCAAAATTATTGGATAAGCGGATGAAGCCACTAGTCCATTGTGAAAGTCTGTCAAAAGTAAATGACAAGATCGAAAGATAAAACACCACATACTTCCTCATGAGCTATAAAACATTGACACAAATAAGAGATAATAGCTTTTGAATTGTTTAAAGGTAGCACATGAAGTATTTACTTGGAATGGCAGAAAATACCACATAGTAGGTAGATATGGTGGACACAAATGGCATAGGTTTTTGGCTCAAGGTTTTGGATGCACGAGAAGCATTCCCTCTCAGTACAAGGCTTTGGGCTAGCAAGGTTGTTTGAAGCAAACACAAGTATAAACCGGTACAACAAAACTTACATAAGAACAAATTGCAAGCATTATAAAACTCTACACTGTCTTCCTTGTTGCTCAAACACTTTTACCAGAAAATATCTAGACCTTAGAGAGACCAATCATGCAAACCAATTTTCAACAAGCTCTACGATATTTCTCCACTAATAGGTTTAAACTACATGGTGCAAGAGCTTAATCATGATCTACTTGAGAGCTCAAAACAATTGCCAAGTATCAAATTATT
>JAUUTY010001821.1:0-20000 GCA_030979885.1 Lolium multiflorum
AGTGACTGAGAAGGTTACATGTTTCCCTTTTCGTTTTCATGTTTTAAACTTGTTTAAATTATCTTGGTAAAACCTAGGATTTCATGAAGATACAAATGGGTGGGCACAATATTCAAAAAAATCAGAAAATTGAAAAACCAAATCACATTGTCTTCTTATGTCATATCGTAAGCATTCAAGTTGATAAACAAGGTCTAGATATATCCAAACCAGACAAATCATGTATCTACCCCCTGTCGATCTTATGAAGTCTAGCATGAAGGGAAGTCGTTTTCGGTTTCAAACATGGAAATTTCAAGAACATCCCAAAAGCTTCCATTTTAGAGTTACTAAAAGAAGGATATACAGACTTCCCTTTTTCATTTTCATGTTTTAAACTTGTTTAAATCCTTGTCAAACCAAAGATTTTGACCAAGATTCAAATGGGCATAAAAATTTAGAAAAAAAATCAAAAGAGAATGAAAAACCAAAGCACATAGCATTCTTATATATGTCATATGTATAGTAAGCATTCAAGTTGATAAACCAGGTCTAGACATATTCAAACCAGAAAAATCATGTATATATCTACCCCTAAAACCCTAAACTCTTTCTTATGAAGTCAATCATGAAGAGAAGTGGTTTTGGGTTTCAAACATGGAAATTTCAAGAACCTCCCAAAAGATTTAATTTAGAGTGACTAATAAGGATCCATGCTTACCTTTTCATTTTCACAATTTAAACTTGTTTAAATCTTTGTCAAACCTATGATTTGACCAAGATTCAAATATATGGGCATAAAATTCAAAAAAAATCAGAAAAATGAAAAACAAAAGCATATAGTCTTCTTATGTCATATAGTAAGCATTCAAGTTGATAAATTAACAAGGTTTGGACATATTCAAACCATACAAATCATGTATCTACCCCTAACCCTAAACTCGGTCGATCTTATGAAGTGTAGCATGAAGAGAGGTCGTTTTGGGTTTCAAACATGGAAATTTCAAGAACATCCCAAAATGCTTCATTTTAGAGTGACTAAGAAGGATCCAGGCTTACTTATTCGTTTTCACGTGTTAAACTTGTCTAATCTTGGTCAAACCTAGGATTTGACCAAGATTCAAATGCGCAGAAAATTTAAAAAATCAGAAAAATGAAAACCAAAGTACATAGTCTTCTTATGTCATATAGTAAGCATATTCAAGTTGATAAACAAGGTTTGAACCTTGATCTGTAGTAGTGGGCAAAACCCTAGTTTAACCTATTTAATTATAGATTCGTAGGTTGATTTTTCTACCTTTTTATTATTACTAACCTATTTAATTATAGATTCGTAGGTTGATTTTTCTATACCTTTTTATTATTACTATGCAGCACAAGTGTGTTTGCCCGTCGAGTGAAACTCGGAGGAAGAGGGATCACTCGGAGGAAGGAGAGAAGAAGGGAGAGAATTATGGTGTCTCCCCTTTTTCGGGTGATGATGTTGACTTTTGTGCAGGGTTTGTCAGTGAGCAGGAGGTGCGAGCGAGCGAGCGAGCGAGAGTCGGCGAGGCCGAGAATGAGAGAGATTTGTTTTTTGTGAGAGGGACAACCGAAGGATCCAGAAGGACCCACAGACTTCCAATACGCATCCTGATGCGTCTTCTCTTGACAAAGAAGATGGCTGGGAGTTTGCGTACCTATTGCACGTGACTTGTGCTCACTGAAGTGTGGGCACCACACGTAAGTGACAGACCTGTTGGTGTAAAAACTCGGTTGATTATTATAGTGCATTAGAACAAAGTTTCCTATGGATTCAAGGGTAGGAAATCCAAGTTAACTCATTTACATGACATTATTTTTCTTATGTCATATAGTAAGCATTAAAGTTGATAAACAATGTCTAGACATATTCAAACCAGACAAATCATGTATCTATACCCCTAACCCCTAAACTCTGTCTTATGAAGTCAAGCATGTGAAGAGATGTGGTTTTGGGTTTCAAACATGGAAATTTCAAAAACCTCCCAAAAGCTTCATTTTAGAGTGCCTAAGAAGGATACATGCTTCCCTTTTCATTTTCATGTTTTATAAAACTTGTTTTAATTATCTTGGTCAAACCTAGGATTTGACGAAGATACAAATGGGTGGGCAAAAAATTAAAAAAATCAGAAAAATGGAAAACCAAATCACATAGTCTTCTTATGTCATATCGTAAGCAATCAAGTTGATAAACAAGGTCTAGATATATCCAAACCAGACAAATCGTGTATCTACCCCCTTTCGATCTTATGAAGTCTAGCATGAAGGGAAGTCGTTTTGGGTTTCAAACATTGAAATTTCAAGAACATCCCAAAAGCTTCATTTTAGAGTGACTAAGAAGGATACAGACTTCCCTTTTCATTTTCATGTTTTAAACTTGTTTAAATCTTGGTCAAACCAAGGATTTGACCAAGATTCAAATGGCCCTAAAAATTCAGAAAAAAATCAAAAGAATGAAAAACCAAAGCACATAGCATTCTTATGTCATATGTATAGTAAGCATTCAAGTTGATAAACAAGGTCTAGACATATATATTCAAACCAGAAAAATCATGTATATATCTACCCCTAAAACCCTAATTAAACTCAGTCAATCATGAAGAGAAGTGGTTTTGGGTTTCAAACATGGAAATTTCAAGAACCTCCCAAAAGCTTCATTTTAGAGTGACTAAGAAGGATCCAGGCTTACTTATTCGTTTTCACGTGTTAAACTTGTCTAAATCTTGGTCAAACCTAGGATTTGACCAAGATATGATTCAAATGCGCAGAAAATTAAAAAAAAATCAGAAAAATGAAAAACCAAAGTACATAGTCTTCTTATGTCATATAGTAAGCATATTCAAGTTGATAAACAAGGTTTGGACATATTCAAACCATACAAATCATGTATCTATATATACCCCCTAACCCTAAACTTTGTCTTATGAAGTCAAGCATGAAGAGAAGTGGTTTTGGGTTTCAAACATGGAAATTTCAAAAACCTCCCAAAAACTTCATTTTAGAGTGACTGAGAAGGTTACATGCTTCCCTTTTCATTTTCATGTTTTAAACTTGTTTAAATTAGCTTGGTCAAACCTAGGATTTCATGAAGATACAAATGGGTGGGCACAATGTTCAAAAAAATCAGAAAATGGAAACCAAATCACATAGTCTTCTTATGTCATATCGTAAGCAATCAAGTTGATAAACAAGGTCTAGATATATCCAAACCAGACAAATCATGTATCTACCCCCTTTCGATCTTATGAAGTCTAGCATGAAGGGAAGTCGTTTTGGGTTTCAAACATTGAAATTTCAAGAACATCCCAAAAGCTTCATTTTAGAGTGACTAAGAAGGATACAGACTTCCCTTTTCATTTTCATGTTTTAAACTTGTTTAAATCTTGGTCAAACCAATGATTTGACCAAGATTCAAATGGCCCTAAAAATTCAGAAAAAAATCAAAAGAATGAAAAACCAAAGCACATAGCATTCTTATATATGTCATATGTATAGTAAGCATTCAAGTTGATAAACAAGGTCTAGACATATATATTCAAACCAGAAAAATCATGTATATATCTACCCCTAAAACCCTAATTAAACTATCAATCATGAAGAGAAGTGGTTTTGGGTTTCAAATATGGAAATTTCAAGAACCTCCCAAAAGCTTCATTTTAGAGTGACTAAGAAGGATCCAGGCTTACTTATTCGTTTTCACGTGTTAAACTTGTCTAAATCTTGGTCAAACCTAGGATTTGACCAAGATATGATTCAAATGTGCAGAAAATTAAAAAAATCAGAAAAATGAAAAACCAAAGTACATAGTCTTCTTATGTCATATAGTAAGCATATTCAAGTTGATAAACAAGGTTTGGACATATTCAAACCATACAAATCATGTATCTATACCCCCTAACCCTAAACTTTGTCTTATGAAGTCAAGCATGAAGAGAAGTGGTTTTGGGTTTCAAACATGGAAATTTCAAAAACCTCCCAAAAACTTCATTTTAGAGTGACTGAGAAGGTTACATGTTTCCCTTTTCGTTTTCATGTTTTAAACTTGTTTAAATTATCTTGGTAAAACCTAGGATTTCATGAAGATACAAATGGGTGGGCACAATATTCAAAAAAATCAGAAAATTGAAAAACCAAATCACATTGTCTTCTTATGTCATATCGTAAGCATTCAAGTTGATAAACAAGGTCTAGATATATCCAAACCAGACAAATCATGTATCTACCCCCTGTCGATCTTATGAAGTCTAGCATGAAGGGAAGTCGTTTTCGGTTTCAAACATGGAAATTTCAAGAACATCCCAAAAGCTTCCATTTTAGAGTTACTAAGAAGGATATACAGACTTCCCTTTTTCATTTTCATGTTTTAAACTTGTTTAAATCCTTGTCAAACCAAAGATTTTGACCAAGATTCAAATGGGCATAAAAATTTAGAAAAAAAATCAAAAGAGAATGAAAAACCAAAGCACATAGCATTCTTATATATGTCATATGTATAGTAAGCATTCAAGTTGATAAACCAGGTCTAGACATATTCAAACCAGAAAAATCATGTATATATCTACCCCTAAAACCCTAAACTCTGTCTTATGAAGTCAATCATGAAGAGAAGTGGTTTTGGGTTTCAAACATGGAAATTTCAAGAACCTCCCAAAAGATTTAATTTAGAGTGACTAATAAGGATCCATGCTTACCTTTTCATTTTCACAATTTAAACTTGTTTAAATCTTTGTCAAACCTATGATTTGACCAAGATTCAAATATATGGGCATAAAATTCAAAAAAAAATCAGAAAAATGAAAAACAAAAGCATATAGTCTTCTTATGTCATATAGTAAGCATTCAAGTTGATAAATTAACAAGGTTTGGACATATTCAAACCATACAAATCATGTATCTACCCCTAACCCTAAACTCGGTCGATCTTATGAAGTGTAGCATGAAGAGAGGTCGTTTTGGGTTTCAAACATGGAAATTTCAAGAACATCCCAAAATGCTTCATTTTAGAGTGACTAAGAAGGATCCAGGCTTACTTATTCGTTTTCACGTGTTAAACTTGTCTAATCTTGGTCAAACCTAGGATTTGACCAAGATTCAAATGCGCAGAAAATTTAAAAAATCAGAAAAATGAAAACCAAAGTACATAGTCTTCTTATGTCATATAGTAAGCATATTCAAGTTGATAAACAAGGTTTGAACCTTGATCTGTAGTAGTGGGCAAAACCCTAGTTTAACCTATTTAATTATAGATTCGTAGGTTGATTTTTCTACATTTTTATTATTACTAACCTATTTAATTATAGATTCGTAGGTTGATTTTTCTATACCTTTTTATTATTACTATGCAGCACAAGTGTGTTTGCCCGTCGAGTGAAACTCGGAGGAAGAGGGATCACTCGGAGGAAGGAGAGAAGAAGGGAGAGAATTATGGTGTCTCCCCTTTTTCGGGTGATGATGTTGACTTTTGTGCAGGGTTTGTCAGTGAGCAGGAGGTGCGAGCGAGCGAGTCGAGCGAGGCCGAGAATGAGAGAGATTTGTTTTTTTGTGAGAGGGACAACCGAAGGATCCAGAAGGACCCACAGACTTCCAATACGCATCCTGATGCGTCTTCTCTTGACAAAGAAGATGGCTGGGAGTTTGCGTACCTATTGCACGTGACTTGTGCTCACTGAAGTGTGGGACCTCACGCGTGGGCACCACACGTAAGTGACAGACCTGTTGGTGTAAAAACTCGGTTGATTATTATAGTGCATTAGAACAAAGTTTCCTATGGATTCAAGGGTAGGAAATCCAAGTTAACTCATTTACATGACATTATTTTTCTTATGTCATATAGTAAGCATTAAAGTTGATAAACAATGTCTAGACATATTCAAACCAGACAAATCATGTATCTATACCCCTAACCCCTAAACTCTGTCTTATGAAGTCAAGCATGTGAACAGATGTGGTTTTGGGTTTCAAACATGGAAATTTCAAAAAACTCCCAAAAGCTTCATTTTAGAGTGCCTAAGAAGGATACATGCTTCCCTTTTCATTTTCATGTTTTATAAAACTTGTTTTAATTATCTTGGTCAAACCTAGGATTTGACGAAGATACAAATGGGTGGGCAAAAAATTAAAAAAATCAGAAAAATGGAAAACCAAATCACATAGTCTTCTTATGTCATATCGTAAGCAATCAAGTTGATAAACAAGGTCTAGATATATCCAAACCAGACAAATCGTGTATCTACCCCCTTTCGATCTTATGAAGTCTAGCATGAAGGGAAGTCGTTTTGGGTTTCAAACATTGAAATTTCAAGAACATCCCAAAAGCTTCATTTTAGAGTGACTAAGAAGGATACAGACTTCCCTTTTCATTTTCATGTTTTAAACTTGTTTAAATCTTGGTCAAACCAAGGATTTGACCAAGATTCAAATGGCCCTAAAAATTCAGAAAAAATCAAAAGAATGAAAAACCAAAAAATCATGTATATATCTACCCCTAAAACCCTAATTAAACTCAGTCAATCATGAAGAGAAGTGGTTTTGGGTTTCAAACATGGAAATTTCAAGAACCTCCCAAAAGCTTCATTTTAGAGTGACTAAGAAGGATCCAGGCTTCCCTTTTCATTTTCATGTTTTAAACTTGTTTAAATTATCTTGGTCAAACCTAGGATTTCATGAAGATACAAATGGGTGGGCACAATATTCAAAAAAATCAGAAAAATGAAAAACCAAAGCACATAGTCTTCTTATGTCATATAGTTAGCATTAAAGTTGTTAAACAAGGTCTAGACATATTCAAACTAGACAAACCAAATGTATCTACACCCCCTGACCCCTAAACTCTATCTTATGAAGTCAGGCATGAAGAGAAGTGGTTTTGGGTTTCAAACATGGAATTTTCAAAAACCTCCCAAAAACTTCATTTTAGAGTGACTAAGAAGTATACATGCTTCCCTTTTCATATTCATGTTTTAAACTTGTTTAAATTATCTTGGTCAAACGACCTAGGATTTGACAAGATTCAAATGGGCATCAAAATTCAAAAAAAATCAGAAAAATGAAAACAAAAGCAAATAGTTTTCTTATGTCATATAGTAAGCATTCAAGTTGATAAACAAGGTCTAGACATATTAAAACCAGAAAAATCATGTATATATCTACCCCTAACCCTAAACTAATCTGTCGATCTTATGAAGTCAATCATGAAGAGAAGTGGTTTTGGGTTTCAAACATGGAAATTTCAAGAACCTCCCAAAAGCTTCATTTTAGAGTGACTAAGAAGGATCCAGGCTTACTTATTCGTTTTCACGTGTTAAACTTGTCTAAATCTTGGTCAAATTTAGGATTTGACCAAGATTCAAATGCGCAGAAAATTAAAAAAATCAGAAAAATGAAAAACCAAAGTACATAGTCTTCTTATGTCATATAGTAAGCATATTCAAGTTGATAAACAAGGTCTAGACATATTCAAAGTTTCAAACTAGACAAACCATGTATCTACCCCCTAACCCTAAACTCTGTCTTATGAAGTCAAGCATGGAAATTTCAAGAACATCCCAAAAGCTTCATTTTAGAGTGACTAAGAAGGATCCATGCTTACCTTTTCATATATTTTAAACTTGTTTAAATCTTTGTCAAACCTAGGATTTGACCAAAAGATTCAAATGGGCATAAAATTCAAAAAAATCAGAAAAATGAAAAACACTACGAACAGTGAACAATACTGTTTCGCGTCCCTACAGTACACCATGTACAGTGTTGCGAGTGACCTGTGTCCTTCACGGATAGAGATCAGGTGACATGCACCTTTCGCATGTCACCTGGTGACATGCGGCTTAAATCTAAATTTAAATATTGCGTAAAAATCATGTCCCAACCTATAGCCCTCTCGATTTATAGGCCCCTTGTAACAACCCAACTTTTGTGACTTGATTTAAAATTTTGGAACACAAATTTTTGGGCCAACAAAAACTTTTTCTATCATTAAAAGTCTCATGCATATAGTTACTCTTGCATTGGTTGTAGAATTTTTGTGTGTATGTTGCTTGTGAATGTTCCAATTATGTGCCAATACCTAAAAACAATAAAACTTATTTTATTCACTATAACACCTTGCTTATCCCTGGTTTTAGTTATCTAAAAATAAAGTGCTAAACCCTAGTGCTTGTGATCATGATCTCTCAAGATCAAGTTTTTTTTAAACATTTCCATCCTCCATAATTCTTTCATCCTTTCTCAAAAATTTAAAATCGAAAATCCTCCAAGCAAGTACCCATTGAACCATCATTATTTGCCCTAGTCTTGCCTTGATCACACTTTTGAGTGGTTGGTTTGAAAATCCAAATAATGGAAAAATGTGGAGGGTGGCCATGCCGGCCATCACACCACCACATTACCTTGCATCCCTCTATCTACCTCTCTTCTCTTTACTCCTCCAAACAACCAGCATATGGACAGAATTCGACCCCATCTCCCTTCTCTCCACCCTTTACACTACACACACGGATCACATGCTTAGGCATGCTTTTGGCACCATGTGGTTAAGAGGGAAATGGGAGAGAAGGTGGCCAGGATGGTTTGATGGTCATACCACCTTTGGCCTCGACCCAAACACATGCGCCAAGCCATGGAGCATGCATGCCTGCACTCCTACCCTCCCTAGCATCCCTCCTGTCCCTCCCCTATCACCCTAAACACTCTCTCCCGTCCTCTCCATTTTGGAACTACCGCGGAGACACGCTCCTCCCTCTCTTCTCGCGGCACATGGGCGAAACCAGGAGGCCTCGAAGCCTTGCTGCGCCTCTCTATCCCCCTAGCCCGGCACCCCTCTCGCCTTCCTCCCTCGACAACGCACCTGGTGACCCCAATGGTCACCGTGCACGCTGCCTGCCACGCCCACGGTGGCCACCCCACTATCGCGCTCCGTGAACTTGGACGACGAGGCGAGCACGCAGCGTGCTCCGGCCTCGGAGACAAGCGCCTCGCCACCTCTTCCTCCCGGCACGCCAACCCCGCCGCCTGTCCCGTCATTCGTCGAACGCGTGGATCGCGTCGTCGCCGTGCTCTCGCCTCTCTCGCTGCAGACGACGGGCGCGTGCGTCCACGGCGTGGCACCGTGTCTCGACACGTTGCACGCCCTCGCACCCAAGGCTGCCCGCCCGCCTCTTTTCCTCGCCACGCTCTCGCACACCATGCACCCGCGCGGCGCTATAAAACAGCCCGGACCTCCTCCACCAACCACTTCGCCACCGTAACCCACCTCCACCACCATACCACCTCCCGTGAGGAGAGGAACTCTCTCCTCCGGCCGCGCCATTGCTCGCCGTCCGTGGGCACCGGTGAAGGTTGCCGAAGCGGAGACCCCGCTGTTTCTCCCCAACCTAGCTCAATGGAAACCCCATCCTCTCCTTGCTCTAATGCTCCCTCGTTTTCTTCCAGAAAGCCGGCGTTCCAAACAGCGTTCGCTCCCGTCGCGCCGGAAAAGGAGCTCGTTTTGCCGCCACCACCACCGTTCGGTAGCCCCTGCTCCACCGCCTCGAACGCGCCTCACCCCGCCGTCGACAGAACACCGAGGTGAGCGCCACAGCCCCCGCCAGTTCCCTGGTCGCCGGTGCACGTCGTGCATGGCGCCGTGGGGACGACGCGCAGCAGCCGTCGATCTCCACTCGATCGGACGGCTGCAGCCGCCTCCCGGCCCCGCCCAGGCCGCCGCCGGGCGGGTTCAAACCGGTTCCCGCGGCAAACGCCTGGCCGTTCGGCCGAGCCTAACATCTCCGCCCATTCTCATTTTCGTTTAAATCTAGTTCAAAGCTGCCAGTACACATGTCTGTAGGTTTTGAAATCCCATAAATTCCTCGAGTGCTCAAATTTGTTGATTCAAATTTCTATATGCTCACAAATGAAATCTCTACCACAAATAATTACATGCATGTCATTTTGTGCTGTTAATATGTGCTGAAAAATACAAACCTAAAAAGTATCTGATTGTGTAATTTATTTAGTGTGTGATATTCATGCAACCTTTCTGCATGAGATCAATTTGGTTGTGAAGAGTATGTATATAGCTTCATTTTGGCACTAGTCCCACATGCAGGAGCTTCCTGGATTTTAATTGTTTTAGAAAACAAGATCTGTCCAGAGAGCCAATTAATGATTTTTAATTTGAAAAATAATAATGATTTTGAAACAAAACCAAGCTCTACTGGTAGATATACCTATAGGCTAATTTTGTGCCAAAGGAAATATTTTTAAGAGTTATAGTTTAATTACAAGAATTTAATTACTGAAACAGTATATCTTTTCAGTATTTGATTTTTATAAAATCATTCACAAATCAGAAAAATACCAAACCAGTGGGGTTAGTTCACATATAGTCTCACCTATCCAGCGGTATGTTTGGTGTTGATTGGTGATGCTCTCGATACTGGTGTGCCTTGTTGTTTGTACTCTGTTTATGCCTTAATTAATTTACCTAGGTCATTTAAAAGATTATTTGCATGTCATTCTTGTGCATGTGTACTACATGTTATTAGCTTTCAGTAGGTATGCTGCATGCATTTTTATGACATACAGAAAGATTTAGACCATTTAAATGGTTCCTAAGTCATTTCTGGAATTGCAAAAATCATATCTTTTGTTTTAAAAATCATAAATGGGTGAAACCACTTTCAGTAGCTTGCATTAGTAAACCTTTACATACTGTAATTTTCCCAAATTTTTGTGTGAATTATTCTGGTGTGGTTTGTTGATGGGTATGGCTTGTTGTTTTCTTTTTGCGACGCTAGATTCGAACACCGCCGGAAACGAAGGAGGAGGAGACTTTGGAGGGATTGAAGAGGAAGACCAGGGGCACTTTGCTGATCAAGGCAAGCCACCTCTTGATGCATCTCTGATCCTATATATCTTACTCTTGCATTATTGCAGGTTTTATAAAGTGCATGTCTTTTTATTTTCATTTCGGTGGTTAGTGCCACCCGGAGTTTTATTAATCCACCCTTAGGGTGCAGCCCTCGTTGGTACCTACTGAACACATCTCTATTAGTGATATGGTGCTTATCACCTTGTCATCCTTGTCGCCATTTTTCGAAGAAGAATTGGACTATAGGTTGGGAGCCCTGGAAAAATGGTTACGAAAATGTTTTCCCGAAAAGAAGTTTTTCGAAAACCTTGGAATGGGGTAGCCCTGCCCAAGTGTGAGTCCATGAAATGAAAAATGTTTATGAAAAGGAGATTTGCTGGAAAGTGGAGAAAAGAAAATGTTTTCGAAAACTTTAGCGCCTAAGTACTCACCCGGACTGAAAGACAGTGCAACCACATTACCCCAAAGTGGGCACGGGGCGTAGCGTAGTAGTTTGTCTCGCCTTAGTTTGGGTCCTGCAAATGTAAGGGGTAGTCCGAGCATGGACACCTATCGACCGTGGCCTTCCCGACGAACTGGGAACGCCTTTCCATTCGGACAGATGGCAGGGGTACAACCTATGAGCTCCCATTGAATAATGCCCCGCAGTTGGTCGCGGCATTCCGGAGGGTCGAGCTGGTCGGGGAATTTGCTACTCCTGGGTAAACGACCCCTCGGACTCTGGTGTTGGGAGGTACAACTCTAGGCGGCATGTCTTAGGCTAAGGCGAGCAGGCGAAAAACTACGATCGGGTACTTGTCGTGGCATATGTTGTTATGCAGGGATGATGCCCACACGATGAGTATCCGGATCTTGTGGGGAAAGTGTACAACCTCTGCAGAGTGAAAACTATTCGAATAGCCGTGTCCGCGGTTATGGACGGTTGGAAAGGCTGCTGCTTAGCACTAAAGAGTTTTGGTTTTACAAAAATGTTTTTCTCAAATATTGTTTTGGGAAAGTGATGCCAGTGGGACTGGTGGAAATGTACCTGGGAGGTACGGTGGAAAGTTGGAAAGGAAATGGCCATATGAGATGGCTGAAATTAAATTGGGTCACCCTTACCTATTAGTCTGCAAAAAAATGGTTTACAAAAAGGTTTTTCAACAAAGATATAGAGATGTCATACTCTCGAGAGGAACCACCTCTCGCTCCTTGTCGCCCTAGTTTAGTGCCTGTTCCTTGCTACTGCCATATTGCATATCCTTTACTTCTCTCTAAGGTGGTTTGCGAGTACATTCAAACGTACTCATTGGCATTGTTGTCCTGGCTATTTACTTGGCCAGACTTTGAAGAGGAGTATTTCGAAGAAGAGGAGTACGACGCCGAAGACGCGAACTAGGACGCTCTCCCAGTCAGCCGCCTGTAGGGTAAAGGCCTGACGTGGGTTCCACCGCTGTTTGAAGTCAAATAAATTCCGCTGCTGTTTGTTGAACTTCGGCCTTGATGGCCTATGATGTAAGACTTCCGTATTAATATTATTTCGGTACTGTAATGGATGATGTAATCTGGTATCAGTTCGGTTATGTATTCACGATGGAATGATCTTGGGATCGTGAAATTGTATGCATAACAGGAGTTCTGGACTGGTAAGTCCGGGGCCCCACAGAGCTGGTATCAGAGCCATCCTGACTGTAGGAGACCTTAGTTAGCATGGGCGTTAGATCAGACCAAAAACTACTTTCTTAAAACAAAGAGGTTGACTAAATGCTGAAAATGCTTAAGTCCCTTACCTCCTTCGTTTTCAAAGATTCTACTTGCATTAAAGTTTTACTATGCTTAAAATTTTGCACACTGTGGTCACTAACTTAATCTATCTTAAAATTTGTGTAGATGCCGATCGAGTACTCGCACTTTCACCAGGTCGGGGTGAGGCCGCCCCTCTACTTCTTCGAGCGGGCCTGCCGACCTGGCTTTTCGGTGTGGGCGTCCGGCGCCCGAGGTGAAGGGCGTCCGTACCGAGAGGCCGGAGGACTCGGAGATGGCCTGGCTGGTCACGTCGTCGGGGGGGGCGAGGTTGCCCCCGTTTGAGGAGTTCACCGTGACGTGATGGAGCGCACGTGGCTCGACGGGATGATCCGAGTCTTCCGGAGGCACTTGCCCGCCTTGCTCTCCTTCACCCGGAGGCTATCGCCGACACGCTACCAGGACCTTGGGCTGCGCAACGGCGCGGGTCAGCCCGTGGCCGGCGCCCCGCACCCCGACACCGCTCACCAGCTGCACCACTTGGAGTACCTACGCACCACACTCAGGTTCAGCAGGACCGTGCCCGAGAGAGGTGCGATCTGCAGGAGGATGAGATCGTGACACTTCGCGCCCAGCTTGCTGCTATACAGGCCGACTTGGCCGGTGAGCGCAAGAAGAGACTTGCTGCACGCCGGAGGGCTTCTCGCTGAAGGCGAAGGTGGCTTCGCTGGAGGCTCGACCGCTCAGATGGAGGCCACTATTGAGGAGCTTGAGGACGACGGTGAGGATCTCCGCAAGGAGAACGAGGCCCTTCTCAGCGACGACGACGACTACGAGGAGGAGGACTTCGATATGGAGCGATACTGAGGATGAGGCCTTCATCAACGATGAAGATGAGGAGCCTGAGCCACGATGCCCGAGGAGGACCCCGAGGAGGACCCCGAAGCCACCCTTCGACGAGGGTGCCCCACCTGCACGAGGGTCTGTCGTGGACCTTGACGACTTCTAGAGTACTATCCCCGACTCGCACCACCTTATCGTAGGGCGATGATATAGGCCCCGTGCGATGCGAGTAGACTTATGATGATGGTTCTGTTAAAACCATCCATTTTGGTTGTGATGTATGAGACTATGTTGTGATGTTGTATGACTATGTTGTGCCTTCGGCACCCTGCTATGTTATGCTATCGTTTGCCTACTTTGCATTTGCGTGTTTCCGTTTTTAAAGTTCTGCATTTTTTTAACAAGCCCTCCCCTTTTAAGTGGCTGCCCATCTCCTTGTTTTCCCATTAATATCTGATCCACATCTCTCCAGGGATGGTTGAAACCCATAGTGGAAACGCCAGCGGGTCAGACCACAACCCCCTCCACCTCCGGACCCAACCATGGCGCAACTTCCGCCTCGTGATGGAAGACCGTGAGGCTGCCCGTGCAGAGCACCAAGCTAATCTTGCTACCCTTCAGCATCTCGCTCAACTTGCTACCGGAAACGCCAACAACCATAATGGCGGGGATGGAAATGGAGATCATCGCTCTAAGCTGAAGGATTTCCAGAGCACTAACCCTCCTGTTTTCCAAGTGCACTGAACCTCTCGACGCCGATGATTGGCTTCGCACCATTGAGAACAACCTGGAGGTCGCCGGAGTCGGCGATGATGAGAAGGTGTTGTTTGCCACTCACTTCCTTTCTGGACCTGCACGCGCTTGGTGGGAAAATGTCAAGGCTATTCAAGCTGAAGGACACGTCATCAACGGGGAAGAATTCAAGGCCAAATTCCGCAAGACCCACATTCCTTCTGGACTGATCAAGCTCATGAAGGACAAGTTCATGAATCTGAGGCAAGGAAGCATGTCTGTAGTGGAGTACATGGACAAGTTCACCACTCTGTCCAGGTATGCTCCAGAAGACACCGACACCGAAGAGAAGAAGAAGGACCGCTCTGAGGTCTGCGCGATGAGATGCAGAGTATCTTGGTGGCTGTTCCATACCCTGATCTCGAGTCGCTGGTAGATGCCTCCATTATGGTTGAGAGCAAGCGCAAGAATGCGTTTGAAAACCGCAAGCGCAAGGCGCTGCAGCAGGCAGCTCCGGCACTGGCGACCCCAGTTTCCTCCACCTAGACCGGCGCCCCAACAGCAGAGGCACCACCCCTGCACCTCGCCCCAACAACCCCAACCGCAACTTCAACCCTCAGCGTTCTGGAGGAAGCAACTACAATCCCAACTACAACCGCCAGAACAACACGTCCGCCCGCCACCAATGGATGTTATGCTGGGACAGCCGGGTCATTTCTCCAAGGAGTGTCCCAACAAGATGAACGCCGCTCGCGCCCCAATGCGCCCAAGCCAAATCAGGGACAAGCTCGAAATGCTGCCGGAAGGAACCAGAGGGAAGCCAGTGGACCAGCTAAAGGGCACCTGAATCATGTCAACGAAGAGGCTCGGAAGCACCGGACATCGTTCGGCACGTTTCCGTCAACTCGGTACCCTCCATCGTCTTGTTTGATTCCGGAGCGTCGCATTCATTTGTTACTAAGCCGTTCGCTAGAAAGAGTGGCTTAAGACCTACCATCATGAGACGGCCTATGCTAGTTCAAATTCCGGAACCTCCACCAAAACGGATCTATCCGCAAGGATGTTCCTATAGATATTCAGGGAAGCGTTTTCACGCCAATCTGATAGTATTGGGTGAGCAAGGTCTGGAAGTTATTCTCGGTATGGATTGGATGGTCAAGTATAAGGGTCATATCGACTGTGCTCGCCGAGCCATAACCATGACTGCTGAAGACGGTGAAATTGTTGAACATGTAGCCACCATGCCATCCTCGAAGGCCTTATGCAAGAAGAGTGTCGCCAGTCCAGCCCTGCATGAAGTACCCATAGCTTGTGAGTACCCTGAGGTTTTCCCCGATGAGTTACCCGGTATGCCCCCTGATCGGGATATCGAGTTTATCATCGAGCTAGTCCCCGGAACTGCCCCCATCGCTCAGCGACCTTACCGGATGAACCCTCAAGAATTAGTTGAGTTGAAGAAGCAGTTGGATGACATGTTGAGGAAAGGGTTGATTCGCCCGAGCGCATCACCCTGGGGATCTCCCGTTATCTTTGTGGATAAGCGGGACGGTACTATCCGCCTGTGCGTGGATTACCGGAAACTGAATGATGTCACCATCAAAAACAAATACCCCCTCCCGAAGATTGAAGACTTGTTCGACCAGATGAATGGCGCCCGAGTTTTCTCTAAGATAGATCTCCGAACTGGTTATCATCAACTCAAGGTTCGAGAGTCAGACATTCCCAAGACTGCCTTCACCACACGGTATGGACTTTTTGAATATACCGTGATGTCCTTCGGACTAACCAATGCCCCTGCCTATTTCATGAATCTCATGAACAAGGTGTTCATGAAGTACCTCGACAAGTTCGTCGTGGTTTTCATCGACGATATTCTGATCTACTCCAAGAATGAAGAAGAGCATGCTGAACATCTGCGGATTGTTTTGGGAACTCTCCGAGACCATCAGCTTTACGCCAAGTTTAGTAAATGTGAATTTTGGCTGAAAGAGGTAGGATTTCTTGGTCATGTCATATCTGCCGGAGGAGTATCTGTCGACCCATCCAAAATTCAGTCCATCATGGAGAAGAAAGCCCCTACCAACCAGACCGAAGTCCGCGCCTTTTTAGGATTGGCGGGTTATTACCGTAAGTTCGTTGAGGGATTCTCCAGCATTGCGAGACCCTTAACGCTTTTGAAGAAGGATAAGAAGTTTGAATGGACCGACAAATGTGAGGCCAGTTTTCAGGAACTCAAGAAGAGATTAGTTACAGCCCCCGTCTTGACCATGCCTGATATCACCAAGGATTTTGATGTGTACTGCGATGCATCGAAACTTGGTCTAGGAAGTGTGCTGATGCAAGAAGGCAAGGTGATAGCCTATTTGTCAAGACAACTTCGACCGCACGAGATGAATTACCCCACGCATGACTTAGAGCTTGCTGCGGTAGTTCACGCCCTGAAGACCTGGCGTCATTACTTAGTCGGAAATCGCTGCGAGATCTACACGATCACAAGAGCCTGAAGTATATTTCACTCAGCGAGAGCTGAACATGAGGCAGAGCAGATGGATGGAGCTCATCAAGGATTACGACCTCAACATTCATTATCACCCCGGTAAAGCCAATGTCGTAGCTGATGCCCTTAGTCGAGAGCCATGTTCGTGAACGCCCGATCAAGATTGCTCAACCCAAGTTGTATGAAGAACTTGAGGAGTTCGGCCTCGAGTTGGTTAGCCATGGTTTCCTAAATCTTGAGCTGCAGCCTACTTTGTTTGATCAGATCAAAGAAGCTCAGGTGGGACATGAAAGCATTGAAGGAATCAAGCGTAGGATGGATAGGGAAGAAGTTCCTGCTTCACCATTGATGCCAAAGGAGTTTTGTGGTACAAGGGACGCCTCTGTGTACCCAATATCGAAGACTTGAAGCAACTCATCATGAAGGAAGCTCACGACACCCCCTACTCAATCCACCCCGGAGGAACCAAGATGTATCAAGACCTGAAGAAACAATTCTGGTGGCACGGTATGAAGCGCGAGATCGCATTTTTCATCGCTCGTTGCGATGTGTGCCAGAAAGTGAAGGCTGAACATCAGCGACCAGCTGGATTACTCCAACCCCTCCAAGTTCCCGAGTGGAAATGGGAAGAATTTGGGATGGACTTCATCACCGGACTCCCTAAATCCCAGCGGCCACGACTCCATCTGGGTTATTGTTGACCGACTTACCAAAGTTGCTCATTTCATCCCCGTGAAGACCAAGTATAATAGTGCCAGACTAGCTGATCTATATGTATCCAGAATCGTGAGTCTCCACGGTGTTCCTAAGCGGATCGTATCGGATCGTGGTACCCATTCACCTCGAGATTCGGAAGAGCCTGCATGAAGCTCTCGGTACCAAGCTTGCCTTCAGCACGCTTATCACCCGCAGACCGGTGGCAGACCGAAAGAGTAAATCAAATTCTTGAAGATATGCTTCGTGCTTGTGTCCTCGCCTATGGAGCAAAATGGGAAGATTGTCTACCCTTCGCGGAATTCTCTTACAACAATAGCTACCAAGCCAGTCTGCAGATGGCCCCCTTTGAAGCCCTATATGGTCGCCGTTGCCGAACCCCTCTCAACTGGTCCGAGACCGGAGATAGTCAAGTTTTTGGACCTGACCACCTTCGCGAAGCTGAAGAACAAGTCCAACTTATCCGTGATCGCCTCAAAGCCGCTCAATCCCGCCAGAAGAGTTATGCTGATTCCAAGCGTCGCGAGTTGACCTTCAATATTGGAGATCATGCTTATCTTCGCGTCACTCCACTCAAGGGAATGCAGAGATTCCATGTCAAAGGGAAGCTTGCCCCCAGATATATTGGGCCCTTCAAGGTTCTCGCTCGTCGAGGTGAAGTATCCTATCAACTGGAACTGCCTGCTGAATTAGCGGATTTCCACGATGTGTTCCATATCTCTCTACTTCGACGATGCCTCCAAGTGCCTGACAAGCCTGAGACATTCAAGAACATCGATTATCGCACCCTCGACCTCAACACCGACTTAACCTATCGTGAAGTACCCCTTCGGATTTTGGAAGAAGCTATCCGTCTCACCCGAAGAAGGAAGATTAAATTCTGTAAGGTCCAGTGGAGTAACCATTCCGAGGAGGAAGCCACGTGGGAACGAGAGGATCAACTTCGGAAGGACTTTCCCGCACTCTTCAGTTCTTAGCCACCGAATCTCGAGGACGAGATTCATTTTAAGGGGGGAAGGTTTGTAACAACCCAACTTTTGTGACTTGATTTAAAATTTTGGAACACAAATTTTGGGCCAACAAAAACTTTTTCTATCATTAAAAGTCTCATGCATATAGTTACTCTTGCATTGGTTGTAGAATTTTTGTGTGTATGTTGTGTGAATGTTCCAATTATGTGCCAATACCTAAAAACAATAAAACTTATTTTATTCACTATAACACCTTGCTTATCCCTGGTTTTAGTTATCTAAAAATAAAGTGCTAAACCCTAGTGCTTGTGATCATGATCTCTCAAGATCAAGTTTTTTTTTAAACATTTCCATCCTCCATAATTCTTTCATCCTTTCTCAAAAATTTAAAATCGAAAATCCTCCAAGCAAGTACCCATTGAACCATCATTATTTGCCCTAGTCTTGCCTTGATCACACTTTTGAGTGGTTGGTTTGAAAATCCAAATAATGGAAAAATGTGGAGGGTGGCCATGCCGGCCATCACACCACCACATTACCTTGCATCCCTCTATCTACCTCTCTCTTCTCTTTACTCCTCCAAACAACCAGCATATGGACAGAATTCGACCCCATCTCCCTTCTCTCCACCCTTTTACACTACACACACGGATCACATGCTTAGGCATGCTTTTGGCACCATGTGGTTAAGAGGGAAATGGGAGAGAGAAGGTGGCCGGATGGTTTGATGGTCATACCACCTTTGGCCTCGACCCAAACACATGCACCAAGCCATGGAGCATGCATGCCTGCACTCCTACCCTCCCTAGCATCCCTCCTGTCCCTCCCCTATCACCCTAAACACTCTCTCCCGTCACCTCTCCATTTTGGAACTACCGCCGAGACACGCTCCTCCCTCTCTTCTTTGCGGCACATGCTGGCGAAACCAGAGGCCTCGAAGCCTTGCCGCCTCTCTACCCCCTAGACACCGCCTGGCACCCTCTCGCCTTCCTCCCTCGACAACGCACCGGTGACCCCCAATGGTCACCGTGCACGCCAGCAGTGCCACGGCCACGGTGGCCACCCAACTATCGCGCTCCGGTGAACTTGGACGACGAGGCGAGCACAGCAGCGTGCTCCGGCGCCTCGGAGACAAGCGCCTCGCCAGCCTCTTCCTCCCCGTGCACGCCAACCCCGCCGCCCAGTCCCGTCATTCGTCGAACGCGTGTGGATCGCGTCGCCGCCGTGCTGTCTCGTGGACGTCGGAAACCCACCGGCGGGCGTGGTCGGTCAACACCGTAGAGCCGGGAACGACTAGGGCTGCGGCTGGCCCCAGTCCCTCAGAGCGACGGCCCGCAAAGCCTCCCGGTCGCGCGCCGATGCGGGTTGCAGGGCGTGCCACCTGACCTATACCGGTCGGGAAGGTGTGGATGATGCCTCGCTTAGTTTCCTGCAGGGCACACACGTACACGTTAAATACGAGCCTCGATCGGCTCTCAGTTGTCCGTGAATCGGCTCATGGAGCCGATCCACCCATGATTCGTCCGGGTGGCCGAATATATGGTGGTCCTGCTTGATCATGATAAAGCATATGAGATCCACGACGATCTGGGGTTTTCACCGCATAATCGGATCATCCTACTCACGATTGGGCCTCGCGCTCACGCACGGTAAACGTAAGCCAGCCCTAGACAAG
>JAUUTY010001822.1:0-20000 GCA_030979885.1 Lolium multiflorum
CAGCGCACTTGGTTCCTGGCACCAATGAGAGCAGAGTCCATTACTGGTGAATCTGATCTCGCGTGGATTCAGGTTAAAGGTTATCGGCCCATCCTCGGTCCTCCAATATTACATATGGGTAACAAGCTGAGGTCTTATCCTTTGGTACGGTGCTACGTTTTCTTGAGATCTGCCCATACCTTGGACCCTGTAGAAGAGGCAAGGTGGGAAAGATTGAACAATTTGAAGGGGCGTTCTTTATTTCTTGGACTCAATCACCCAATTTTCATGCTACCCCCGCCAGTCGACGCAGAGGCTGCAGAACCAGATTTCCAATTGTTCAAACCTGACTGTGTCTTTGCTACCCACAATCGCGCCCGTGATACATGGATACGTCCAAGGCCAAATTGGTGCAGAATGCACGTCAATGGAGGTCCTGCCATAGGCTCAAGATTGCAGTACAAAAAAGAGAAGACTGAACATAGAGCCGAAGCACCCATGTGGTTCGTCCCAACACTTCCACCTGTTTTTCCTTGAGAAATAAGAGACAGATGGTGACCTTATTTTATAGAGAAAACATAGTGTTCGTGAACTTAACCTCATGAACATTCGCTGTTCGGTTTTTGCTGAAATCAAAATTTTGCAGAGATGAAGATCTTTGTTTGAATCCCGTGCTGAACATATTTTTCACAAATTAGCTACCCGTATTGTGATGAATACATGCTGGTTTGTTGTTTGGTGCAGTAGCAGACATGAAGATCTTTGTCCTGAATACCACAATGGACATCTTTTTTTTCTTCAAAAATTAGCTAAGCTCACGCTATTAGGCGCAAATGCCTATTAAGAGATTTGGTGCTCTTGGGCACCATTGCTCCTGCTATTTTAGAAAAAAATAAAAAAAAAATTTATTTGTTCAAAAAATTAGAAAACAAATCATGGAGTAGCTAATGAATTGTCCCATAAACGTGCAAAATTTCAGTTTCAAATAAAAAAAATTCTGGGCTACACAAAAGTAACAAACGTGTGGATCTGGGTATGCATATTTCAAATCTCCAAATTTCAACAGATTGTCTTTTTTGTGTAGTCTACAATATAAAGAATATCATATTAAAATTTTACACGCTTGTAGGTTACTTTATTTATTATGTCTACATTCATTTTCAGATTTTTTTGAAACAAATATGTATGCTATTTGATTTTTTTTTAAACAGCAGAGCACTGGTGCCCATTAGCCAAAGACACTTTTCGCAAATGCCTACAATAAAGGAACGGATGGTGACCTTATTTTATAGAGAAACCATAGTGTTTGTGAAGTTAAAGTCATGAACACACGCTGTTCGGTTTTTGGTGAAATCAAAATTTAGCAGAGATGAAGATCTTTGTTTGAATCCCGTGATGAACACATTTTTCCTAAATTAGCTACCAGTATTGTGATGAATACATGCCGGTCTGTTTTTCGGTGGAGTAGCAGACATGCAGGGGATCGAAAGAAACGGCAAAGTAGCCAGAAATCAGGGGTCAAATATAAATTCGAGAAAGGAAACGTTTATTCAACAGTCAGGCTGACATGTGGGACGTATCTTGCAGCCGCAGCCCCAACATTTATCATTCAGAGAGGATGACATGTGGGACCCACGAACCAGTATCGTTCTCGGCGTTTCTCAAAGGGGGCAGGAGATCGAAAGAAAAAGGCAAGTAGCTCGAAATCAGGTGTCTTAAAAATCCAAGAAAGGAAAGGTTTATCGCACAAAGAGGCTGACATATTGTACCCAGTTTGCAGCAGCGTCATCAACGTTTCAAAGGCGGTGGAGTTCGAAAGAAAAAGGCAAATAGCCAGAAATTAGGGGTCAAAAATAAATCCAGCAAAGGAAACTTTTATCGTACAAAGAGGCTGACATGTGGGACCCAGCCAGCAGCGTCCTCAACGTTTCTAAGGTGGCAGGCAATGGAAAAAAGGCAAATAGCCAGAAATTAGGGGTCAAAAATAAATGCAACAATAGAAACTCTTATTGTTCATAGAGGCTGACATGTTGGACCCATGAGCCAGCAGGGCCCTCAACGTTTCAAAGGCGTCACGGGATCAAAAGAAAAGAACCAAGTAGTCATTAATTAGGTGTCAAAAATAAATCCAAGAAAGTAAATGTTTTACTTTTCATAGAGGCTGTCATATGGGACCCATGAGCCAGCAGCGTCCTCAACGTTTCTAAGGCGGCTGGGGATCGAAAAAAAAAGCGAAGTAGCCATTAATTAGGGGTCAACTATAAATCCAAGAAAAGAAATGTTTATTGTTCTTAGAGGCTGACATGTGGGAGCTATGCGCCAGCAGCGTCCTCATCGTTTCAAAGGCGGTCGGGGATCCAAAGAAAAAGGCAAATAGCCAGAAATCAGGGGTAAAAAAAATCCAAGAAAAGAAATATTATTGTTCATAGAGGCTGGCATGTGGGACCCATGAGCCAGCAGCGTCCACAATTTCAAAGGCGGCACAGGATCGAAAGAAAAAGGCAAGTGACCAAAAATCAGGGGGTAAAAAATCCAAGAAAAAAACTTTATTGTACATAGAGGATGACATGCGGGTCCCATGAGCCAACAACTTACTCGTCGTTTCAGAGGGCCGAGGCGGCATGAGATCGAAAGAAAAAGGAAAGTGACCAAATATCAGGAGCAAAAAATAATCCATGAAAAGAAACTTTCATTGTACATAGAGGATAACATAGGGTCCCATGTTGTAGCAGCGGTCTGAACGTTTCAAGGACGGCATGAGATCGAAAGAAAAAGGCAAGTGACCAAATATCAGGAGCCAAAAATAATCCAAGAAAAGAAACTTTTATTGTACCTTTGAGAGTCGGCATGAGATTGAAAGAAAAAGGCAAGTGACCAAATATCAGGAGCCAAAAACCTAGAAAAGAAACTTTTATTGTACATAGAGTATGACATGCGGGTCCCATGACGCTGCAGCATCCTCAACGTTTCCAAGGCGGCAGGGGATCAAATGAAAAGGAAATAGCCAAAAAGCAGAGGGTGAAAAAAATCGAAGAAAAGAAACTTTTATTGTTCGTAGTGGATGACATGTGGGACCCATGAGGCAGCAGCATCCTCAACGTTTCCAAGCAGCAGGGGATCGAAAGAAAAAGGAAATAGCCAAAAATCAGAGCGTGAAAAATAATCCAAGAAAAGAAACTTTTATTTTACATAGAGGATGACATGTGGGTCCCATTTTGCAGCAGCGGTCTCAATGTTTCATATGCGGCTTGAGATCAAAAGAAAACGAAAGTAGCCCGAAATTAGGGGGAATAAAACTCCAAGAAAAGAAAGTTTTTTGTACATAGAGGATGACATACGGGTCCCAAGGCGGCAGGGGAACAAAAGAAAAAGGAAATAGCCAAAAATCAGAGGGGTGAAAAAAAATCCAAGAAAAAAGAAAATTTTAGAGTTCATAGTTCATAGAGGATGACATGCGGGTCCCATGAGGCAGCAGCGTCCACAACGTTTCCAAGGCGGCACACAGGAACAAAAGAAAAAGGATGTACCCCTGCTGGGCCTTTTGATCAAAAAATAATCCAAGATAAGGAAGATATAAATTGGGGCTGCCTGGCCATCTGGGCCTTCTAACCTGCTGGACGTCTTTTGACTCGTACAATTTCAGCCCACTCCAAAACAAGAAAGTCCTATGCTTCGCAAAAACAAAACAAAAACAAGGAGATTCATATTAGTTCGTTTATGTAAAAATAAAGATTTAATTTATCCGTTTGCAATAGCTCAGAGCGAAATACACTTTTTATTGTCTGCAAAATAATCAAGATATCACATGTTTCTTGTACGGGGAGGCTGACATCGGGACCCATGAGCCAGCAGCGTCGTCAAAGTTTTAAAGGCGGCAGGGGATCGAAAGAAAAAATAAATCAAAAATCAGTGGGTAAAAAAATCGAAGAAAAGAAACATTTATCGTTCTGAGAGGATGACATGCGGGACCCATGTGGCAGCAGCATCCTCAACGTTTCCAAGGCAGCACGGGATCCAAAAAAAGGCAAAATAGCCAGAAATTAGGGGTCAAAATAACTCCAAGAAAAGAAAGGTTTATCGTCCATAGAGTCTGACATGTGGGACCCATTAGCGAGCAGATTCTTCAACGTTCAAAGGCGGCAGGGGATCAAAAGAAAAAGGAAGTAGCCAGAAATTAGGGGTAAAAAATAACTCCAACAATGGAAACTTTTATTGTTCATAGAGGATGACATGCGGGACCCATGAGCCAGCAGCTTCCTCAACGTTTCAAAGGCGGCATGGGATCGAAAGAAAAAGGCAAGTGACCAAATATCAGGAGCCAAAAATAATCCAAGAAAAGAAACTTTATTGTACATAGAGGATGACATGCGGGTCCCATTTAGCAGCAGGTATCACCGTTTGAGATGCGGCAGGAGGTCTTGAAAGAAAAAGGCAAGTGACCAAATATCGGGAGCCAAAAAAATCCAAGAAAAGAAAGTTTTATAGTACATAGAGGATGACATGCGGGTCCCATTTAGCATCAGCGGTATCACCGTTTGGGAGGCGGCGGGGATCGAAAGAAAAAGGCAAGTGACCAAATATGAGGTGCCAAAAATAATCAAAGAAAAGAAAGTTTTCAACGTTTCAAAGGCGGCAGGGATCAAAAGAAAAAGGAAGTAGCCAGAAATTAGGGGGCAAAAATAACTCCAAGAAAGGAAACTTTTATTGTTCGTAGAGGATGACATGGGGACCCATGAGCCAGCAGCTTACTCAACGTTTCAAAGGTGGCATGAGATCGAAAGAAAAAAACGCAAGTGACCAAATATGAGGTGCCAAAAATAATCAAAGATTTATTGTACATAGAGGATGACATGCGGGTCCCATTTTGCAGCAGCGGTCTCAATGTTTGAAATGCGGCTTGAGATCAAAAGAAAAAGAAAGTAGCTAGAAAGTAGGGGGTCAAAAAATCCAAGAAAAGAAAGTTGATGGACATAGAGGTTGACATGCGGGTCCCATGTGCCAGCAGCTTACTCAACGTTTCAAAGGGGCCAGGGGATCAAAAGTAAAAGGCAAGTGACGAAATATCAGGAGCCAAAAATCAGAGGGTGAAAAAAAATCCAAGAAAACAAACTTTTATAGCACATAGAGGATGACATGCGGGTCCCATGAGCCAGCAGGTTCCTCAACGTTTCAAACGTGGCATGAGATCGAAAGAAAAAGGCAAGTGACGAAATATCAGGAGCCAAAAATAATTCAAGAAAAGAAACTTGATTGTACATAGAGGATGACATGCGGGTCCCATGTGTAAGCAGCTTACTCAACGTTTCCAAGGCGGCAGGGCATCAAAAGAAAAAAGGAAATAGACAAAAATCAGAGAGTGAAAAAAAACCATAGAAAATAAACTTTTATAGCACATAGAGGATGACATGCGGGTCCCACGAGCCAGCAGGTTCCTCAAAGTTTCAAACGTGGCATGAGATCGAAAGAAAAAAAGGCAAGTGACCAAATATCAGGAGCCAAAAATAATCCAAGAAAAGAAAGTTTATTGTACGTAGAGGATGACATGCGGGTCCCATTTTGCAGCAGCGGTATCACCGTTTGAGAGGCTGCACGAAAAGAAAAAGGCAAGTGACCAAATATCAGGAGCCAAAAATAATCCAAGAAAAGAAATTTTATTGTACGTAGAGGATGACATGCGGGTCCCATTTTGCAGCAGCGGTCTCAACGTTTCCAAGGCGGCACAGGACCAAAAGAAAAATGAAGTAGCCAGAAATCAGGGGGTGAAAAAAATCCAAGAAGAAAGATTTCAATTGGGCTGCATCTGGACATCTGGGCTTTCGAACTATCCTGCTTGGCCTTTTGACTCGTACAATTTCAGCCCACTCCAAAACAGGAAAGTTCCGAATTTTCTAAAAAAACAGGAAAGTCCTATGCTTCGCAAAGACAAAAAAACAAGGAGATTCAACATATAAGTTTGTTTATGTAAAAATAAAGATTTAATTATCCGTTTGAAATAGCTCAGAGCGCAATACATTGTTTATTGTCTGCAAAATAATCAAGATATCATATGTTTCTTGTACGGGGAGGCTGACATCGGGGACCCATGAGCCAACAGCGTCGTCAACGTTTTAAAGGCGGCAGGGGATGGAAAGAAAAAATAAACCAAAAATCTGTTGGTAAAAAATCCAAGAAAAGAAACATTTTCGTTCTGAGAGGATGACATGCGGGACCCATGAGGCAGCAGCATCCTCAGCGTTTATTGTTCATAGAGGTTGACATGTGGGACCCGTGAGCCAGCGGCGTCCTCAACGTTTTAAAGGCTGCAGGTGATCGAAAGAAAAAATAAGCCAAAAATCGTTTGGTCAACAAAATCCAAGAAAATAAACATTTACCGTTCTGAGAGGATGACATGCGGGACCCATGAGGCAGCAGCATCCTCAACGATTCCAAGGCGGCAGGGGAAATATCCAGAAATTAATGAGGGGTTCAAAATAAATCCATCAAAGGAAACTTTTATTGTTCATAGAGGATGACATGTGGGACCGACCTGCCAACAGCGTCCTCATCGTTTCAGAGGGGGCAGGAGATCAAAAGAAAAAGGCAAATAGCCAGAAATTAGGGGTAAAAAATAACTCCAAGAAAGGAAACTTTTATTGTTCGTAGAGGATGACATGCGGGACCCATGAGCCAGCAGCTTACTCAACGTTTCAAAGGCGGCATGAGATCGAAAGAAAAAGGCAAGTGACAAAATATCAGGAGCCAAAGATAATCCAAGAAAAGAAACTTTATTGTACGTAGAGGATGACATGCGGGTCCCATTTAGCAGCAGCGGTCTCAACGTTTCAAATGCGGCTTGAGATCAAAAGAAAAAGAAAGTTGATTGTACATAGAGGATGACATGCGGGTCCCATGAGTCAGCAGCTTACCATACGTTTCCAAGGCGGCAGGGGATCAAAAGAAAAAGGAAATAGCCAAAAATCAGAGGGTGAAAAAAATAAAGAAAATAAACTTTTATAGTACATAGAGGATGACATGCGGGTCCGGAGCCAGCAGGTTCCTCAACGTTTCAAACGTGGCATGAGATCGAAAGAAAAAGGCAAGTGACCAAATATCGGGAGCAAAAATAATTCAAGAAAAGAAACATGATTTACATAGAGGATGACATGCGGGTCCCATTTAGTCAGCGTATCACCGTTTGAGAGGCAGGGGATCCAAAAAAAGTCAAGTGACCAAATATGAGGTGCCAAAAAAATCCAAGAAAAGAAAGTTTTATAGTACATAGAGGATGACATGCGGGTCCCATTTAGCAGCAGCGGTATCACCGTTTGAGAGCGCGGTGATCGAAAGAAAAAGGTAAGTGACCAAATATGAGGTGCCAAAAATAATCCAGGAAAAGAAAGTTTTATAGTACATAGAGGATGACATGCGGGTCCCAGTTAGCACAGCGGTATCACCGTTTGAGAGGCGGCAGGGGATCGAAAGAAAAAGGCAAGTGAAAAAATATGAGGAGCCAAAAATAATTCAAGAAAAGAAAGTTTTATAGTACATAGAGGATGACATGCGGGTCCCATTTAGCAGCAGCGGTATCACCGTTTGAGAGGCAGCAGGTGATCGAAAGAAAAAGTCAAGTGACCAAATATGAGGTGCCAAAAAATCCAAGAAAAGAAAGTTTTATAGTACATAGAGGATGACATGCGGGTCCCATTTAGCAGCAGCGGTATCACTGTTTGAGAGAGGTGATCGAAAGAAAAAGGCAAGTGAAAAAATATCAGGAGCCAAAATAATTCAAGAAAAGAAAGTTTTATAGTACATAGAGGATGACATGCGGGTCCCACAGCAGCGGTATCACCGTTTGAGAGGCGGCAGGGATCGAAAGAAAAAGGCAAGTGACCAAATTTGAGGTGCCAAAAATAATCCAGGAAAGAAAGTTTTATAGTACATAGAGGATGACATGCGGGTCCCAGTTAGCAGCAGCGGTATCACCGTTTGAGAGGCGGGGGATCGAAAGAAAAAGGTAAGTGACCAAATTTGAGGTGCCAAAAATAATCCAGAAAAGAAAGTTTTATAGTACATAGAGGATGACATGGGTCCCGTTAGCACAGCGGTATCACCGTTCGAGAGGCGGCAGGGGATCGAAAGAAAAAGGCAAGTGACCAAATTTGAGGTGCCAAAAATAATCCAGGAAAAGAAAGTTTTATAGTACATAGAGGATGACATGCGGGTCCCGCTAAGCACGGTATCGTTTGAGAGGCGGGGGATCGAAAGAAAAAGGCAAGTGACCAAATTTGAGGTGCCAAAAAAACTCCAAGAAAAGAAAGTTGATTGCACATAGAGGATGACATGCGGGTCCCATTTAGCAGCAGCGGTCTCAACGTTTCCAAGGCGGCAAGGGATCAAAAGAAAAAGGAAGTAGCCAGAAATCAGGGGGTCAAAAAAATCCAAGAATAGAAAGAATTTTGGTTCATAGAGGATGACATGCGGGACCCATGATCCTGCATCGTAAACGGCTCGATCGGAGAACGTTGAACGAGATGGCGCGATGTAGAAAAAAAACAATGCCAGAGAGGCTGCCATCTGGGCCCTACATCCCTCGGCGGTGCGGATTTGCGTTGACTCGGCCGGCGAACCCGAGATTTCGAGATGCACCACGTCCCGGGCCACCATACGCCACGTTTTGGCCGCTTTCGTCGGGCTAGGTGGCCTCAAAAACGAGAAAAAAAAGTTTTGACATGCACCACGGAGGGACCAAAATCGTCGGCCATGGTACACCAGCAACCACGGCGCGACTTCAACTTCGTCGGCCATGGCAACTTTTCTTGTAGTGAATGAAATTCTTGGGTATTTGTACCAGATTGGTTGGTATGAGATGTCATACAATACAACGCAATACAAGAATACAATGGCCTAAGTGACTGACAAGGAATATGATAGGAATACACGTCTGGAACAAAAATAAAGTGTTATTATGTTCGTCGTTGGTATTCTATCTAGCCCTTAGAATTTATAATAAAGAACTTAATAATTGTTATTTTGCTCTGGTCAAATGAAAACAATGAGTTGTTCAAATTATGACATTACTCCATGTACGATGGATAAAGTTATTATAAATATTAATGGTGAAACACACATACATAACACTGACGCTAAAATGCCATAAGGCAAATGATTTGAATTCTACTTATTTGTGGAACCGCCATTTAGGTCATGTTAGAAAGGAACGCATGAAGAAACTCCATGCAGATGGATTTTTGGAGTCATTTGATTTTTGAATCGTTTGGCGCTTGCAAATCTTTTCTAAAGAGAATGACTGAAATACCGTTCATAGGCCAAGAGTTGAACGGGCAACTAAATTAGTGGAAACATACATGATGATGTATGTGGTTCACTGGGCATAGTTGTGTGCGGGAGATTCTTCTACTTCATGAAAACTTCCAACAATGAATTGAGTATATATATATATATATATATATATATATATATATATGGATATATTCGATAAGGAAGAAGTTTGAAACATTTGAATGGATTCAAATAAATTTCAGCATGAAGTGGAAATCATCGTAATAGAAAAGTCAAATATCTATGATTGGATCATGGTGGAAATATTTGAATTACGAATTTTAGTGAACATCTAAGAGAGTTATGAAATTGTTCTACAACTCACATTTCTTGGAGTATCATAATGATGATAGAGTATCCGAGAGACGTATCCAAACCTTGTTGGGTTAAAGATGAGATAAAATAACGCCATTATATTTTTTGTGGATTATGCTTTAGAGACTACCGCTTTTACACTAAATAGAGCATCATCATGATCCGTTGAAATGACACCATACGAGTTATGGCATGGGTATGAACCCTAATAGTCTTTTCTTAAATTTTGGTATGCATAGCATAAGTAAATAAGTTTACAACCAAAATCGGATGAATGTCTTTGTTGGTTATCCCAGAGAATTGATTGGGAATTCTTTCCACTATGAAGTAAAAAGACAAAAGTGTTTGTTATAGTTACTTGCTTATTTCCAAGAAATTGTTTTCTAGCGAAATATTTGAGTGGGAGGACAATAGAACTTGATAAGGTTGATGAACCTGAGCATAATGATCAGAGTAGCGCAGCATCGGAAATGGTTCCGGAAGCGGCCACGACGATCATGGCTCCCATGACTACAAAGTGTTTTAGCCATGGAGAGATCGAAGTACCTATTGAACGTTGTAGGTTTGGTTTACTTTGTGATCAAATAAATGATTTGTGGACAAAGGATTGTTTTTGAACAATGATAAACCAACTACATACAAAGAAGTTATGATGGGCCCTGACTCCGTTAAAATGGCTATGCGCCATGAAATCCAAGATAGGTGAATACTTTTTGAAAGTAAATGAATCTATGAAATTGATGGACTTGGATGAAATATCCGTAAATAAGCACGACTTGTCGAAAAGTTGTTTACGACAAAGTTCAAAGAGTTGACTACGTGAAGATTAGATCTTCCGTAGCAATGTTTATAGTCTATGTGGATTATTCTAGTAATCGCTACATATTTCTTTATGAGATATGCTAGTAGGATGGCGAAATATATTACTTAACAGAAGTGTGTATTAAAGGTGTATACAAGATACAACCAAGAGTTTTGCTAGTCCGTAGAATACTAGATAGGAATACGAACTTCAATTGGATAAAGTGAGTATTGCGGAGTTGGAATCTTCACCGGATGAAATAGTCAAAGAGTTTTGATTTCATCAGAAACGATGAAGGTGCTTGCATTTGCAAGAAATTAAGTGGGAGCGCTGAGACATATTTGTAATACTTTATGTAGCTGACATATCGTTGATTATAAATAGTGTAATTATATAATTGATTAAAAAGGTTTCATTGAGAATTAGCTTCAATGAAAGGATATGGACTGAAACATATTTAGTGTCAAGATCTATGAAGATAGATTAAAACACATAATAAGTTTAAGTCAAAGTACATAGAATGGATATTGAAGTAGTTCAATATATAAATATTAAGAAGGTGTTCTTTGCATACAAAGGTTTAACAAGACTTGAGTGTATTTGACACTCGATGAGTAAAAACACATGAGTGATTTTGGATCACAAATAATATGTACAAAATCAGATGTCCTGTGCTCTAAAAGGTTAGGAGCATATACTAGAATGATTCATGTGATGATCATTGGACAAACAGTAAGAATATCCCTGTGTGCTTTAGAAGAACCAAGGATATATATATATATATATATATATATATATATATATATATATATATATATATAGTTTTATATGGGGTAATGACAAACAAATCGCTGTAAAGTGTTGCACCGATATTAGTTTGGTCACATATAAAAATGAATTTCAAATCTCAATTAGGCTAAGTGTTGTTTAAAAGGTAGCACAATACTAGATTTAGAAGAGTTCTAAATATTGTGACGGATTCTACAAACGAAGGCAGAGTATGTCATTGTTTTGACAATGACTAAGGATGTTAAGTCGAAAAGTTCTTTGAGAACTTGGTGTAATTCCGATAGTGTCAGAACTTTGAAGCTATATTGTGTGTGACAATATTAGTGACATATTTCAGACCGCGGAATTAAGGTTCCACCAGAGGACTAAGCATATATGCCGACTCATTTGGAAAATGAGTGATGCGTTGAGACGCAAATGAATTGCAAAATACATACGTTTCTGAGCATGTCAGATCCGTAGACTAAAACCTCTCCCGTAGGCGAAACATGATAAAACACCGGAAAGGCCAAGGTGTTATATCTTTACAAATGTAAACTAGATTATTGACTCTAGTGCAAGTGGGAGACTGTTGGAGATATGCCCAAGAGGCAATAATAAAATGGTTATTATAATATATCTTTGTGTTTATGATAATGTTTACATACCATGCTATAATTGTATTAACCGGAACATTGATACATGTGTGTTATGTAAACAACAAGAAGTCCCTAGTGAAGCCTCTTGTATAACTAGCTTGTTGATTAATAGATGATCATCGTTTCGTGATCATGAACATTGGATGTTATTAATGACAAGGTTATATCATTATGTGAATGATGTAATGGACACACCCAATTAAGCGTAGCATAAGATCACGTCATTAAGTTCATTTGCTATAAGCTTTCGATACATAGTTACCAAGTCCTTTCGACCATGAGATCATGTAAATCACTTATGCCGGAAGGGTACCTTGATTACATCAAACACTGCGTAAATGGGTGGTTATAAAGGTGGGATTAGGTATCCGGAAAGTATGAGCTTGAGGCATATGGATCAACAGTGGGATTTGTCCATCCCGATGATGGATAGATATACTCTGGGCCCTCTCGGTGGAATGTCGTCTAAATGGCTTGCAAGCATATGAATGGTTCATAAGAGACCACATACCACGGTACGAGTAAAGAGTACTTGTCGAGACGAGGTTGAACAAGGTATCGTGATACCGATGATCAAACCTCGGACAAGTAAAATATCGCGTGACAAAGGGAATCGGTATCGTATGTAAATGGTTCAATCGATCACTAAAGTCATCGTTGAATATGTGGGAGCTATTATGGATCTCCAGGTCCCGCTATTAGTTATTGATCGGAGAGGAGTCTCGATCATGTCCGCATAGTTCGCGAACCGTAGGGTGACACACTTAAGGTTTGATGTCGTTTTAAGTAGATATGGAATATGGAATGGAGCTCGAATGTTGTTCGGAGTCTCGGATGGGATCCAAGACATCACGAGGAGGTTCGGAATGGTCCGGAGAATAAGATTCATATATGGGAAGTCATTTTCCGGGGTTCGGAAAAAGTCCGGTGTTTTGACCGGAGCTTCTAGAAGGTTCTAGAAGGACCGGAATAGTCCGGAATATTATGGAAGGTTCCGGAAGTGTCCGGGACGACCCGGGATGTCTAAGGAAGTCCGGAGGGTTCCATAATAGGTGCAACCACGTTGCCTTAAGGGAAAAGGAGTCTTTCCTTAATGCAATTTCAGAATTGGCAAAAGAGTCCGAGTAGGACTAGGTTTTCGGAACCGGAAACCTATCGGAACTCAGTCAAACTTGGGGGCAGGTTTTTGGACGACCCAAGGGGCTTGGCCACCTATTTAAAGAGGCCAAGGGGCACCCCAAGGGCACCACAAGTCGCAGCCCTAGCTCCCCAAGTCGCAGCACCACCCTGCGCCCAAACCCTAGCTATTCCCTCCTCCTTCTTCTCCCGCAGCGCTTGCGGCGAAGCCCTGCCGGAGATCTCCACCACCACCGTCACCACGCCGTCGTGCAGGATTCCGAGGAGGATCTACTACATCCGCTGCCCGCTGGAACGGGGAGGACGTCGTCTTCATCAACACCGTACGTGTGACCGAGTACGGAGGTGCTGCCCGATTGTGGCACCGTCAAGTTCTTCTACGCGCTTTTGCAAGCGGTCAAGATCTTCTACGCGCTTTTGCAAGCGGCAAGTGATCGACTACATCCACCACGAGATCTAATCTCGTTAGGCTTTGGAAATCTTCAAGGGTTAGTCTCATGATCTTCTCGTTGCTACCATCTACTAGATTAGATCTTGGCTTGTGTTTCGTTCTTGCGGTAGGAAAATTTTTGTTTTCTATGCTACGAATTCCATCAGTATTACACGCATTGGCAATTTGATGTAACTAGTAATTCTAAGAAAAAACTAGACCATGTTTTTTTCCTACCAAAATTCTATGACACTATCTACAGAACAGTCGTAAAGCTCTAAGCTCCATGCAGTCGTAAAACCCTGAGCTCCAGGCTTGTGGCTCGCCGTTGGACTTGCAGACTGTCCATGCAGTTTGCCACCATTGCCACTTGAATGAAAGTAGAGGTGCAAATCGAAGCTGTTGTTTTCTCCCGATCTATAAATCGGGTAATGTCTTTCATCCACTTACAGTTCACATGTCCCATCCGCTGGTAGTGATCAACAAGGGACAAGTTGGTGTAGTGGGCAATAGTCACAGGGTGAAAATCTGAAATCCTAGAATATCCAGGCGGGTGACAGGAAAAAGAATCTCTGGAGGATGAAATCCAAACTAGTAATTGTTGCTGTCACTGGCCAACTGAGTTTTTCTTGATAAGAAAAGAATAACTAATTAAAGAGCATGATGCTATACATTGGCATTGCGACACTGCTCGATAGCCACTCCACAGCAGTGACCATTAGACGCTCTTCAATTCAATCTCTTCATGCTAGCGCGAGTCTGCAAAGCCAAAGACTTGCGAGGTCAAGATAGTGTTGGACCACTGAAGTTATAGTTTCACCGTGCTCGCTTTTGGCCTCCATAATCGTGATGTGCTAACTTTTTGCGACTGACAATTTCCTGTGCAGAACAGGTAACAACCCTTTTCTTATTGAGTGATGCTGATGCTACTTAAATCACACACAAAAGTTGACGCAATTACGCACAAGGCAGACGAGACAGCTCGATCGGGTGGAAATTGCCACGTGCCGGTGAGATCATTACCACGGGTCCCCACCTCAACTTTGGCGGTACTGGTCGCCATAGAAAATTCACCATATCACCACGTGCCGAATGGAGCTACCGGTGTCAACTTACGAAAACGTAGTGTCATCCAAATATCGGCGATATTATGATTTTTACTACCTCAGAGCATTAGAGCAAGTACAATGAGGCTAGCTATAAGAACTAAAATAATATATTTTTAGCTAGTTGGAGGAGAAAAGAAGAAGAGTGTGCTCTCATGCAAGAGCGAAAAGGTGGACCAAAATATTGATAAAATATTATATTTATATAGCTCATTATTGTACATGTTGGCTCTATGTTGACTATAGATGGCATACCACTTGGCTTATGTGCGTTCTAATTTTTCCAATTAATTTTCTATCACAACATTCAGCTGCCCTGAGCAAGACTCGTGTACGCATGTGGCCGCGCTGATCCACCACCGGAGGCGCACATGCATGATTTGCCTCTTCGCCTCTTCGTGTTTGGCACTTCCTCCACCAGTGAGCCCTGTCGGTGGATCGCCGGCTACTGATGTCGCTCAATTGCGTTGTTCTGAATCCCCTAGTACCCGACTGCGGTTGTGAAGCGGCTACGGGGTTTTCCATTGGAGCGCCGGAATCGGAAGTTGATGATTCCTTCCTTTCTCATCCCGAGGCTACATCAACGGCATTCGGCATAATGCCTACAGGTACTGTCTGAATTTTTCTCATCCCTGAGCCTAACAAATGGAGTGTATATACTAAAGTGTTTATGGAAATATCTTTGAAACCCGTAGTTCCGTGAAGAAGCCCAAAAGAAGAGATATCAAATGGACTGAGGACGGTAACAATGCATTGTACTCGCACGGAATGATCAAACACTTCTTCATGAGGCATTGTACCGGAAAAGTGCAAAGCAGTTGTTCATCAAATTTTGGCAAAAAATTCATGAGCATACTAACAAGTCCAACATTATTGGAGAAGCTAGATCAATAGCATCACTTTCTAATAGGTGACACATTCCTGTTATGTGTTCCAATGCTGGATAGAAACCGATTTGTAAGACTATGACGTGGACTGCATGACTATGCTATTGATTTACATGACTACGGTATGGATTGCAATTGATTTGTATGCAAAAAAATATTAATGAGTTAAGTTTTCACTACAGGAATGGGAGACTATGCCGAGGGCCAGGCTATACGCCGACGACCAAAAGTCGAGGCCGTCGGCGTATGGCCCGGCCAGGCCAGCATGCCCTTTCAACCCTCGGCGAAACGTGGCCGTCGGCGTAGCGACCTCTACGCCGAGGGCAGCCCTCGGCATATCTTTGGCCCTAGGCGTAGACAGGGCTACGCCGACGGCCACCCTCGGCGTAGGCCATTTTTCAAATTTGTCTAATTTTGTAAAAATCATAACTAATTCATATGATGTCAGAAAAATGCGTATGAGGTATCAAAATGTTCAGAAAAACATCCTCTATCAGTTTATGTCAAAATCATGCATATTTGAATCATGTACAATAACATGTTAACATAGAAAAATTTCAATCACTTTATTATATGTTCTCAGGTTCCCGTTTTAGCCAGATGGCAATTTAAACGAAGTCAGAAAATCTCGCGGAGCCGCATGGCATCATTTTATGTGTCCTAGTAACCACTCCAAAAGATGGAATTGGGATACGGCAATTATTTTAGAAAACCCTTCACGAACAGGGCTATCAAGTCCGGAGTTCTATGGCTTTTAGGGCAAATGAGTAGGAAACGGCCCGTGACACCGCATAGTTTGTCGGAACGAGGCAATATTTGGCACGTGCGTGGTACCTGGGATGGGAAGCAAGGCCCCGGAGCGGATTTCCAATCCGACCCATGGGCGATGGTTTTTTCATTTTCGGGATGCCAAAACGGGTTTTTTGTGAAGGAACTACATGAGGCGCATTTTAGTATTGCGCGAGACCTCCGCGTAGTGGTAGGACACCGCCTTCGCACCACATATCACATGCCATATGTGCGCGCTAGCTATATGGGAATCCATGCGGCTTCCTGTGGTGTCGCCGAATCCGCTGGAAAGTGACCGGATTTGAACTAGGGCTACACTTTCCGTCGCTCAATAAATTCCGCAAAAAATGTTTTTAGGTCTATGACATATCAGTTTATGTGCTAATTTTTGTCCGTTTAGCGCGATGGTAAACGGGTGCACCCGCGCCCGGTACGGCCATACCGCATCTCCGTCGGGGCCCGTTTTGGCCAAATGACAATTTAAACAAAGTCAGAAAATCCGCGGAGCCGCATGGCGTCATTTTATGTGTCCTAGTAACCACTCCAAAAGTCGGAATTAGGATACGGCAATTATTTTGGAAAACCCTTCACAAACAGGGCTATCACGTCCGGAGTTCTATGGCTTCTAGGGCAAATGAGTAGGAAACGGCCCGTGACACCGCATAGTTTGTCGGAACGAGGCCATATTTGGCACGTGCGTGGTCCCTGGGATGGGAAGCAAGGCCCCGGGAGCGGATTTCCAATCCGACCCATGGGCGATGGTTTTTCATTTTCGGGGTGCCAAAACGGGTTTATTTTGTGAAGCAACTACATGGGGCGCATTTTAGTATTGCGCGAGACCTCCACGTAGTGGTAGGACACCGCCGCACCACATATCACATGCCATATGTGCGCGCTAGCTATCTGGGAATCCATGCGGCTTCCTGTGGTGTCCCGCCGAATCCGCTGGAAACGACCGGATTTGAACTAGGGTACACTTTTGTCGCTCAATAAATTCCGAGAAAAATGTTTTTAGGTCTATGACATATCACTTTATGTGCTAATTTTTTTCCGTTTAGCGCGATGGTAAACGGGCGCACCAGCGCCCGTACGGCATACCGCATCTCCGTGGGGCCGTTTTGGCCAAATGGCAATTTAAACGAAGTCAGAAAATGGAGCAGCATCGTCATTTTATGTGTCCTAGTAACCACTCCAAAAGTCGGAATTAGGATACGGAAATTATTTTGGAAAATCCTTCACAAACAGGGCTATCAAGTCCGGAGTTCTATGGCTTTTAGGGCAAATGAGTAGGAAACGGCCCGTGACACCGCATAGTTTGTCGGAACGAGGCCATATTTGGCAGGTGCGTGGTCCCTGGGATGGGAAGCAAGGCCCCGGGAGCGGATTTCCAATCCGACCAATGGGCGATGGTTTTTTCATTTTCGGGGTGCCAAAACGGGTTTATTTTGTGAAGCAGCTACATGAGGCGCATTTTAGTATTGCGCGAGACCTCCGTGTAGTGGTAGGACACCGCCTTCGCACCACATATCACATGCCATATGTGCGCGCTAGCTATCTGGGAATCCATGCTTCCTCGGTGTCCCGCCGAATCCCGGAAACTGACCGGATTTGAACTAGGGGTACACTTTCGTCTCAATAAATTCCGCAAAAAATGTTTTTATGTCTATAGCACATCACTTTATGTGCTAATTTTTGTCCGTTTAGCGTGTTGGCGAACGGTGCACCAGCCCGCCCGATACGGCCATTTCGCATCTCGCGAGGGGGCTGTTTTGGCCACATGGCAAATTGGGCGTCATATTTGGATTCCTCTAATTTTTAGGTTCAAATGATGATATGTATGTTATATTTAGATTCCTCTCATTTTTCTGATCGATTTAGACATATTATTTGTGGAATTTTGATTTTCCGATTTAAAGATATTAATTATTCAATATTAAATAGAAAAAAGACCAAAAAATAAAATCATTTATTTTTATTTGAATTCAATATTATTATTACTTATATATATTCATTGTTGTCTACTTAAGTAATTGTTTGTGATTCGAAAATAAAGAAGTGTGCATCACGGTTCAAGGGTTAATAGGGTTGATATGCTATTATTATCAGCAAGAGGTGTCAATTCTATAATGGAAGCTCATCCGAATGGAACCAAGAAGTTAAGCGTGCTGAGGCTGGAGTAGTGTGAGGATGGGTGACCGACTGGGAAGTTTAACCATGATTGTAATTTGACATAAGATTAAGTGTAGTTAGAGTTAAAAGTGTATTGGGTGAAAGATAAACAAGTAAAAAAAAGAAAAAAAAGAAAAAAGAAAAAAATTGTGTAAAAGAAATTAAAATTTTAAAAAATTTAAATGTCTATGCCTAGGGTTTTGCCGTCGGCATATAGAAAAAATATTTTTTTTTTCGAAATTTTTTTTTTGAACTTTTTTGTAAACGGGAAATTTGAATTTTTTAAAGTCTATGCCGAGGGTTTTGCCGTCGGCGTAGCGTGCTACGCCGAGGGCCGGGCTACGCCGACGGCGATAGTGGCTTTGCCGAGGGACTTACACGCCGAGGAGCTATGCCGAGGGCGGCCCTCGGCATAGCCTACGCCGAGGGCCAAAGCATGCTACGCCGAGGGTTACCGGCCCTCGGCATATAGCCCCATTCCTGTAGTGTTTGGGGATCAGTTGGAAACCTCTTCTTTTTAAGAGGAACAAATATACTTCTCTAAACGATGATAGGGGCCTAAATTATAAGGGATTAGAGTTGCCCTTACAAGCTCAAAAAAATTAAGAAATATCATGTGCCTCTATACACTATAAATGTACAGATTTTCATGGCAACGTTTGCAAGCTTCCAAAAAAAACACAAATGTGTGATCGAAGATAGCATCCGGAGACATAAAAGTGTGTTCCACTAATTTTGGTATTTTAGACTTATAACTGTATTTTCACTTATTTTCCAAAACAAAGAGTTCACGAGAGTTGGTAACCTAAAAATATGTACTCGGGAAAAGTTGAATATAGACCACTCGAATTCGCAAAAAGGAAAAAAATATAGACCACTTGCGCAACGCCGGCTTATATTATATACTCAATGATTTTGATTTTGTTTTTGTTTTGCCAAGATCATCTCTTCTTCTCTTGCATATGAGGATATTTGTAAGGATTGCGAAATTCAAACCTAATTAAGGGCATCACCAGCAACTTTCCAAATTGTGAGGCAACTGATGGTACTCCCGCTGTTCTTGAAATAAGACGTATAAATTTTGTCCAAAACCAAGCAATATAAAATCTGATCAAGTTTATAGAATAATAATAATAGTATTAAGGTTATAGTGTCAAATCAATATCATTAGATACATCATGGAACACATTTTCGCATTATATTGACATTATATTATCGTTATTTTTTTTCCATAAATTTGGCCAAACTCAAGATCTTCATAATTGGGTTGAACTGCATTACTTAATTTCTCTTAAAGAAGAAATGCACATTATTACTATTTATTTTATTAAGGAGACAATTTAGTTTCTCATTCTCATAACATGGACTGACTTCACAGTTGAAAACACGTCAATACTTTATCTTTTGGATTTGATCACCTTGATCTCATATATTTATCAAATCATGCGTACAAAAAATAAAGGTCAGCCCTAGGAACTTTGCAATCTGCCACGAGCTATTGACTACACATTCATGTATAAGTCTACTGCAAATGATTGAAACAGGGTGTCCTTCTTAACATATTCATCTCCTGATCTGTGGTAGTATATTATACGTAGTTCAGGCATACGTGTTCATCTGCAGGACTCCAATCCTTAATTA
>JAUUTY010001823.1:0-20000 GCA_030979885.1 Lolium multiflorum
GTTTGGTCACATAATGAAATTCTTGGGTATTTGTACCAGATTGGTTGGTATGAGATGTCATACAATACAACGCAATACAAGAATACGATGGCCTAAGTGACTGATAAGGAATATGGTAATAATGCACGTCTGGAACATAATAAAGTGTTATTATGTTTGTCGTTGGCATTCTACCTAGCCCTTAGAATTTATAATAAAGAACTTAATAATTGTTATTTTGCTCTGGTCAAATGAAAACAATGAGTTGTTCAAATTATGACATTACTCCATGTACGATGGATAAGTTATTATAAATCTTAATGGTGAAACACACATACATAACACTGACGCTAAAATGCCATAAGGCAAATGATTTGAATTTCACTTATTTGTGGAACGCCATTTAGGTCATGTTAGAAAGGAACGCATGAAGAAACTCTATGCAGATGGATTTTGGAGTCATTTGATTTTTGAATCATTTGGCGCTTGCAAATCTCTTCTAAAGATAATGACTGAAATACCGTTCATAGGCCAAGAGTTGAACGGGCAACTAACTTAGTGGAAACATACATGATGATGTATGTGGTTCACTGGGCATAGTTGTGTGCGGAGATTCTTCTACTTCATGAAAACTTCCAACAATGAATTGAGTATATATATGTGGATATATTTATTCGATAAGGAAGAAGTTTGAAACATTTGAATGGATTCAAATAAATTTCAGCATGAAGTAGAAATCATCGTAATAGAAAAGTCAAATATCTATGATTAGATCATGGTGGAAATATTTGAATTACGATTTTTAGCAAACATCTAAGAGAGTTATGAAATTGTTCTACAACTCACGTTTCTTGGAATATCATAGTGATGATGGAGTATCCGAGAGACGTATCCAAACTTTGTTGGATTAATGATGAGATAATATAAAATGACGCCATTATATTTTTGTGGATTATGCTTTAGAGACTACCGCTTTTACACTAAATAGAGCATCATCATAATCCGTTGAAATGACACCATACGAGTTATGGCATGGGTATAGAACCTAATAGTTCTTTCTTAAATTTTGGTATGCATAGCATAAGTAAATAAGTTTACAACCAAAATCGGATGAATGTCTTTGTTGGTTATCCCAGAGAACAAATTGGGAATTCCTTCCACTATGGAGACAAAGACAAAAGTGTTTGTCAATGTTTCTTACTTATTTACAAGAAATTGTTTCTAGCAAAATATTTTGAGTGGGAAGACAATGGAACTTGATAAGGTTTATGAACCTGAGCATGATGATCAGAGTAGCGCAACATCAGAAATGGTTCTGGAAGCGGCCACGATGATTATAGCTCCCATGTCTACAAAGTGTTATAGTCATGGAGATCGAAGCACCTATTGAACCTTGTAGGTATGGTTTACTTTGTGATCAAATAAATGATTTGTGAACAAAGGATTGATTTTGAACAATGATAAACCAACTACATACAAAGAAGTTATGATGGGCCCTGACTCCGTTAAAATGGCTAAGCGCCATGGAATCCAAGATAGATGAACACTTTTTGAAAGTAAATAGATCTATAAAATTGATGGACTTGGATAGGAATATCCTTGAAGAAGCTCGACTTGTCGAAAAGTTGTTTACGACAAAGTTCAAAGAGTTGACTACGATAAGATTAGATCTTCCGTAGCGATGCTTATAGTCTATACGGATTATTCTAGTAATCGCTACATATTTCTTTTATGAGATATGATAGTAGGATGACAAAATACATTACTTAACAGAAGTGTGTATTAAAGGTGTATACAAGATACAACCAAGAGTTTTGCTGGTCCATGGAATACTAGATAAGTATACAAACTTTAATTGGATGAAGTGAGTATCACGGAGTTAGAATCTTCACCGGATGAAATGATCAAATAGTTATGATTTCATCAGAGACGATGAAGAGGCTTGCATTTGCAAGAAATTAAGTGGGAGCGCTGAGACATATTTGTAATACTTTATGAAGATGACATATCGTTGATTATAAATAATGTAATTGTGTAATTGATTAAAAAGGTTTCATTGAGAATTAACTTCAATGAAAGGATATGAACTGAAACATATTTAGTGTCAAGATCTATGAAGATAGATTGAAACACATAATAAGTTTAAGTTAAAAGTACATAAAATGAATATTGAAGTAGTTCAATATAATAAATTAAGAAGTTGTTCTTTTCATGTGAAGGTTTAACAAGACTTGAGTGTATCTGACACTCAATGAGTAAAAACACATGAGTGATTTTAGATCACGAATAAAATGTACACAATCATATGTCCTGTGCTCTAAAGAGTTAGAAGCATATACAAGAATGATTCATGTGATGATCATTGGACAACAGTAAGAATATCCCTGAGTTCTTTAGAAGAACCAAGGATATATATAGTCTTGTATGGGTAATGACAAACAAATCGATGTAAATTGTTGCACCGATATTAGTTTGGTCACATATAAAAATGAATTTCAAATCTCAATTAGGCTAAGTGTTGTTTAAAAGGTAGCACAATGTTAGATTTAGAAGAGTTCTAAATATTGTGACGGATTCTACAAACGAGGCAGAGTATGTCATTGTTTTGACAATGACTAAGGATGTTAAGTCGAGGAGTTCTTGGAGAACTTGGTGTAGTTCCGATAGTGTCGAACTTTGAAGCTATATTGTATGTGACAATATTAGTGACATATTTCAGACCGCGGAATTAAGGTTCCACCAAAAGACTAAACATATATGATTAATGCCGACTCATTTGGAAATGAGTAATGCGTTGAGACGCAAATGAATTGTAAAATACATACGTTTGAGCATGTCGATCCGTTGACTGAAACTTCTCCCGTGAGCAAAACATGATTAGCACCAGAAGGCCAAGGTGCTATATCTTTACCAATGTAATCTAGATTATTGACTCTAGTGCAAGTGGAGACTGTTGGAGATATGCCCAAGAGGCAATAATAAAATGGTTATTATATATCTTTATGTTTATGATAAATGTTTACATACCATGCTATAATTGTATTAACCGAAACATTGATACATGTGTGTTATGTGAACAACAAGGAGTCCCTAGTAAGCCTCTTGTATAACTAGCTTGTTGATTAATAGATGATCATCGTTTCATGATCATGAACATTGGATGTTATTAATAACAAGGTTATGTCATTGATGAATGATGTAATGGACACACCCAATTAAGCGTAGCATAAAGATCACGTCATTAAGTTCATTTGCTATAAGCTTTCGATACATAGTTACCTAGTCCTTTCGACCATGAGATCATATAAATCACTTATGCCGGAAGGGTACTTTGATTACATCAAACGCCACCGCGTAAATGGGTGGTTATAAAGGTGGGATTAGGTATTCGGAAAGTATGAGTTGAGGCATATGGATCAACAGGGATTTGTCCATCCCGATGACGGATAGATATACTCTGGGCCCTCTCGGTGGAATATCGTCTAATTAGCTTGCAAGCATATGAATGGTTCATAAGAGACCACATACCACGGTACGAGTAAAGAGTACTTGTCGGAGACGAGGTTGAACAAGGTATAGAGATACCGATGATCAAACCTCGGACAAGTAAAATATCGCGTGACAAAGGGAATCGGTATCGTATGTAAATGGTTCAATCGATCACTAAGTCATCGTTGAATATGTGGGAGCCATTATGGATCTCCAGATCCCGCTATTGGTTATTGGTCGGAGAGAAGTCTCAACCATGTCTGCATAGTTCGCGAACCGTAGGGTGACACACTTAAGGTATGATGTCGTTTGAGTAGATATGGAATATGGAATGTAGTTCGAAGTTTTGTTCGGAGTCTCGGATGGGATCCAGGACATCACGAGGAGTTCCGGAATGGTCCGAAGAATAAGATTCATATATAGGAAGTCACTTTCCAAGTTTGGAAAATGATCCGGTGTATTTATGGAAGGTGGTTTCTAGAATTATCCGGAATAAATCACCATGGAAGGAGGAGTCCCGGAGGGACTCCACAAACCCTAACCAGCCAACCAAGTGGGAGTGTGGAGTCCATGGTGGACTCCACATCTTTGGCCGGCCAAGAAAAGGGGAAGGGAGTCCCTGTCCTCTAGGTTTCGTCCATAAGGCGGTTTTGCTTGGGGTCTTATTCGAAGACTTTGGGCAAACCCTTGGGGTTCCACCTATATAATGAGGAGGAGAGGGAGGGGCTGTCCATGGCTTGGCCGCACCACCTAGGGCATCCAAGGGCCGGCGCCCAAGTGCCCCTCCCTCTCCCCAAACCCTAGCCTCTCCTCCTCCACATAATACTCCCGCAGCGCATAGCGAAGCCCGCCGAGTTCTCCACCACCACCGTCACCACGCCGTCGTGCTGCGGGATTCCGAGGAGGATCTACTACTTCCGCTGCCCGCTGGAACGGGGAGGAGGACGTCGTCTTCATCAACACCGTACGTGTGACCGAGCACGGAGGTGCTGCCCGATTGTGGCACCGTCAAGATCTTCTACGCTTTTGCAAGCGGCAAGTGATCGACTACATCCACCACGAGATCTAATCTCGTTAAGCTTGGAAATCTTCAAGGGTTAGTCTCGTGATCCCCTCGTTGCTACCGTCTTCTAGATTGGATCTTGGCTTGTGTTTCTGATGAGGACATCCCTACTACAACACTACCTCCGTCATTGATAGATGAAGATGAACCTGCTGTGAAGCTCAAGTCCAATGAAGTTCGGATTGGACCTATTACAAGGACTCGTGCGAAGTTACTTAAACAAGTGAACTTGTTTCTAAACGGTACTTTGATTGATGAGAACTTTATACTGCCTAAGTCCTATTACTTATGTATCATCGGGTATCAAGAGGAGACGAGCATCGCACGAGGAGGAGAGGAGCAGTGGACATGAAGACGGACGTCAAGATGGACGTGCTGGACATGGAGCTGGACATGAAGATATCTCATGGACGCGCGAGGAGGAGCGGGAGGCATGCGCGAGAGGAGAAGAAGAAGTCCAGGCCGGTCCAACACCGTCCGACGGCCGCTGCACCGCCAACCCGTCCACGACGGTCGAGGCGCCAACCGGACCGCTTATCGCCGGATGAAAACCAAACAGAAATCCGGTTGTCGCCGTTGACGGACTCAGACCGCCTGCCCGGTTGCCGCCTGCTGACCGACCCCAGACCGGCGACCAGTCCCCCCGGTTGATCGGATTCCGACGACCAATCCGAGTCTGTCTCGACCAGACTCTATTGCTATTTTCGTACTTTTTCGACTTGAGGTCGTCCTGACGCCTATATAAGTCACCAGGACGCCCTAGCTGCTTTAGACCACGTTAAGATAAACCCTAGTTCTTAGTTGTTTGCTTATGCAAAACTATTGAATTCCTACACCATATTGCTTGATATTGTGTAGATCCTGAAAAAGTCTTGTGTGATCTGCTGTTCCATTGGGAATTAGACGGCCAACTTACCGCTTCGTGGTCGGCGGCTACGTGCGCAAGTGTGTGGAGTTGCGAATATCTTGCAGGTTGAGAGTTGCATTGGCGACAGGGGACCAATCGAGAGATCTCGTTGCGTCATACAAGTTATCATCCACTTCATCGTCGTGTATCTCCGCTGCATCACCCCGTGATCATCATCACCACCGCTGTTTAGAAGATCGGGCCACCCCATATCATCTTGGTATCGATTTCAGCGTTTCCTCGTAAGCCATCCACAATCCACCCCATAGTTGAGTTGTGAGTGTTTCCTATCCAGAAAAAGCCATAAAAAGTTAGGGTTAGGGTTTGCCATAGCCTTAGATTGCACTAATTTCGAGTTTTAGTTGCTTTTCGTAGTTGTTTTTGCGTATCCTTTTCTTCCATCTAGTATTGTTAGGGTTTGTGTTTCCGCTATCATCTAGAGTCAGTTTTGTTGTCGAGTACACATAGCTTACAGTTTGCGTGTTCCCAACCATAGCCACAGCCTTTCGATATCGTGACTAGGAACTTTCCCAAGAGACTAGTTTTACCGCTCGACAGGCTGCTCGTTAGGTTTTGGTGCTTTGCAATTTCTGTTGGCCGTGTTATCAAGGAGTTGAGTCAAAAAAAAAAACAAAAAAAAGAGAAAATAGAAAAGAAGCAAAAGAACTACATAGCTGCGTGTGTTACAAAAAGAAAAATCAAAAATAAGAAACAAAGTGAAGTGCTAGTTGAATCAAGTGAAGGTCTAAGTTTTCTTTAACTGCACCTGTAGTTGAGCAATCTTGTGCCTGTCTCGTTGAGCTTTGCTAGTGTCTCTCTAGTGCATTGCAACCTTTTCCTACATATAGTTGCTTTGCCACATTTCTCGCCTTGTGTGAGTATCATTGGTTGTCTACGGTCAGCGCTAGAGCTTGTTATTGGTGCAAATAGGTAGCCCACACCCCACATATACCCTGCTGTCGTGTGATTGTTCTTATACCCTTGATATTCGCTTCGCACATCCGTGCACTAGTCCAAGTTGGTAAGCAATTCTAATTCACTTTGGAACGGTAAGATTTACCTTTTCTTATCAGTTGTTGAGTGAGTTGTGAGAGTACCACCAAAGATTTTTGTTTAGTGCACTAACCTATTAACGATGTCTGCTAGTGATCAAAAAATTGTTAACCAGGAAAACAAGAGTGCTGCAGATCTCATCACATGGAGGGAGTATGAGGCTCTTCGTAATGAGATGCGACGTGAATTCCGCGCTCAGGATGATGAGCTTAAGGAGACGGTCCAAGCGATCTCCCAAAAGTTGGATGCTACTCATATGACCGTCACTACAATGCAAGATCAAATGACGGACGTACAACGCAATCTTGTTGATTTGCGCTTAGCTGTTGAGAATTTGACCGCGCAACAACAACACGATGATGACGATGATCTTGAACTTCAAGATGACACAATGCTCGTGGTGCGCCACGTGGTAATCGTCCTCGCGGTTGGGCTCCACTTGGCCGCAATGGTCGTGGACAAGATGAGGAAGATGGATTGGGTAAGCCCAAGTTTTCTATACCCAAGTTTGAAGGAGGAGCTGATGTTGAAGAATACCTCACTTGGGAGCTCAAGATTGAGAAGTTGTGGAGCTTACATCCACATTATACTGACGATCGGAAGGTCAAGCTTGCTTCTTGAATTTGATGGCTATGCTTTGCGTTGGTGGGATGCTTTTGTTCGTAATCGTGATGAGGATGGTGAGCAACCTATACGCACATGGCGTGCCATGAAGGAGGCAATGACTTCTCGCTTTGTGCCTACAAATTATTTACGGAATATATATGATAAGCTGACTCTATTGAGACAAGGTGTGAAGACTCGATGAATACTACATGGAGATGGAGATGCTTATGCAGCGTGGCCGTGTCCGTGAGTCTCTCGAGATGACAAAACAACGGTTGAAGTATGATATCAAAGGCATTGTTCGTCACTACAGCTACACCAATATGAATCAATTGTTACATCATGCAAGAGAAGCTGAATCACGTTGGTGATGAAGCAAAGATCAAAGGACGAGCTACAGGAGCTGGGCGTTTCACACCACGCGCGGCCCCATCTACGGCACCGGCGCTTCGACGCGCTCCGCCCCTTACTCTACTACGCTAGTAAGCCGGTCTCCAATGTGTCTAACACAAAGAAGTCCGAATCTGCTGCAAGTACGAGTGGCTCTAATGTGTCTACTGCGCGCAATCGCGATATGCTTTGTCATACATGTGGTGGCAAAGGTCACTTCAAGAGAGATTGTCCTAACCGCAAAGTTATGATTATCAATGAGGACAATGAGTATGAGACTGGAGATGATGTTGATCCTAATGCTCCAGAAGATGATGACTATGACACTGATGGTGAAGATGCATACCCGTCTGATGCTCGCACCATTGTTGTGTTGCAGCGTGCTCTTAATGTGTTGCCTAGTGCATCTACTCAGCGCTGCAATTTGTTCCAAACAAAAGCTTTAGTTGGTCCTGACAAGGCTTGCAAAGTCATTATTGATGGCGGGAGTTGCCGCAATTTAGCAAGCAAGGAGTTGTGTACCAAGCTGAAGTTGAAGTATCTACCGCACCCGCATCCATACTATATTCAGTGGTTGAGCGACAATGGTGAGATGAAGGTAAACCACATGGTGCGTGTTGAATTTGCTATTGGACCGTATAAGGATTGTGTTGACTTTGATGTCGTTCCTATGACGGTGTGTCACCTATTATTGGGTCGGCCTTGGCTCTATGACCGTTCTGTGCAACACAATGGCCGTGCCAATACATATCACTTGGAGTTTAAGGGCAAGAAAATCAATTTACAGCCTATGACACCACAACAAATTGTCAATGAATCTCGTCAGAAAGTTGAAGTGAATTTGGAGGATGCTTCTTTAGATAGGCGAGAAAATTGTAATGTTGTGAGTGATATAACGAAAAGTGAGAGAGTGAATTCCTTAGTCTCATTAGCCACCAATGAAGACATGAGAGAATTTAGTGAGGATCCTACAGCCAAGCCTCTTGTGCTTTTGTACAGGGGTACGGTTTTGGTTTCTAACGACATGACCCCTCTTCCTCTTGGTGTTTCTAATGTTTTGCAGGAATTTGGCGACGTGTTTCCGGATGAGGTACCCGCAGGACTTCCACCATTGCGAGGTATTGAGCATCAAATTGACTTGATTCCCGGAGCTTCGCTACCCAATCGGGCACCATATAGAACAAATCCCGAAGAAACGAAGGAGATACAGAAGCAAGTACAAGCGCTACTCGACAAAGGTTATATCCGCATAAGCCTTAGTCCTTGTGCTGTTCCGTTATTCTAGTTCCTAAGAAAGATGGTACATGGCGTATGTGCGTAGATTGTAGAGCTATAAACAACATTACTATTCGATATCGTCACCCTATTCCCCGTTTAGAGGATATGCTAGATGAATTGAGTGGTGCTGCTGTGTTCTCTAAAATTGATTTGCGTAGTGGTTATCATCAAATTAGGATGAAAGAAGGGGATGAATGGAAAACAGCCTTTAAAACAAAATTTGGTTTATATGAGTGGTTAGTAATGCCTTTTGGTTTAACTAATGCACCTAGTACTTTCATGAGACTGATGAACCATGTTTTGCGTGATTTTATTGGCAAATTTGTGGTTGTGTATTTTGATGACATATTAATCTACAGCCGCAATGAATCTGATCATACTATGCATATTAGACATGTTTTGCAAGTGTTGCGTGATAATAATCTCTATGGTAATCTTGAGAAGTGCACATTTTGCAAAGATAAGGTCATATTTCTAGGTTACGTTGTCTCTAAGCATGGAGTAGAAGTAGATGTATCTAAGATTGAAGCTATTCAAAATTGGCCTACTCCCATGAATGTGAGTCAAGTAAGAAGTTTGCATGGTCTAGCTGGGTTTTATAGACGTTTTGTGCCCAATTTTAGTACTATTGCTGCACCTTTGAATGAATTGACTAAAAAGGGTGTTGTTTTTGAGTGGGGCGCCCAAGATCATGCTTTTGATGAACTAAAGAGATTGTTAACTTCTGCACCGTTACTTGCACTTCCTGATTTCAATAAGCAATTTGAGATTGAATGTGATGCTAGTGGTATTGGAATTGGTGGTGTGTTGATGCAAGAGGGTCGCCCAATTGCATATTTTTCTGAAAACTTTCTGGTGCTAAGTTGAACTATCCTATCTATGATAAAGAATTGTATGCTTTAATTAGAGTTCTTGAGGTTTGGCAACATTATTTGTGGCCAAAAGAATTTATCATACATTCTGATCATGAAGCTTTGAAATATCTGAAAGCCCAATCTACTTTGCATAAGCGTCTTGCTAAGTGGGTTGAGTTCATTGAGTCTTTTCCATACATTATTAAACATAAGAAGGGAAAAGATAATGTTGTTGCTGATGCTCTATCTAGGAAATCTATGCTATTAACTCAACTTGATGTTAAAATTCCTGGATTAGAGGTGTTATGTGATTTGTATGCAACTGATCATGATTTTGCTGAACCATATCGCGTATGTGCTCTTGGTAAAGCATGGGAAAAATATCACATACATGATGGGTTCTTGTTTAGAGCTAACAAACTATGTGTTCCAGAATCGTCTGTGCGTTTGCTCTTATTGCAGGAATCACATGCTGGAGGTTTGATGGGTCACTTTGGGCGTGAGAAGACGCTGCTCATGCTAGCTGACCACTTTTATTGGCCAAAGATGAGGCGGGATGTGGACAGGTATGTGAAGAGGTGCATTACTTGCAACAAGTCCAAGTCCAAGCTGAAGCCTCACGGTTTGTATACTCCGTTACCGGCACCTACTACACCTTGGGAGGATATTAGTATGGATTTTGTGTTGGGTTTGCCGCGTACTAAGAGAGACCATGATTCTATATTTGTGGTAGTGGATAGATTTTCTAAGATGTCACACTTTATTGCACAAAAAGCGACGATGCGTCGCATATTGCTAACCTGTTTTTCGGGAGGTTGTGCGACTACATGGAGTCCCGAAGACTATTGTTTCGATCGTGACGTGAAGTTTATGAGCTACTTAAGACGCTTGGAGGAAGCTGGGGACAAAGCTGCTTTTCAGCACTACTTGTCATCCTCAAACTGATGGTCAAACCGAAGTGGTGAATAGAACATTGTCACAACTGTTGAGATCCATGATCAAGAAGAACCTGAAGGAGTGGGAAGAGTGTTTGCCACATGTGGAGTTTGCTTACAACAGGCGGTACACTCTACCACGGAGCTGTGTCCTTTTGAGGTGGTGTATGGTTTTAAACCCATTACTCCACTTGACTTGTTGCCTTTGCCCATACACGAGAGAGTTAATATGGAGGCATCCAAGAGGGCAGATTTTGTGCGTAAGATCCATGTGAAGACTAAAGAGTTGATAGAGAAGAAAGGCAAGAGCAATGCTGCAAGGATGAACAAGAAGCGCAAAGAGATGTTGTTCAAGCCTGGTGATATGGTCTGGGTACATTTTCGCAAGGATAGGTTCCCGAAGCTGCGGAAGTCTAAGTTGAAGCCTCGTGGTGCTGGTCCTTACAAAGTGCTTGCTAAGATCAATGATAATGCATACTCGATAGATCTTCCAGATGAGTTTGGTGTCGTAATTCTTTCAATGTTGCTGATTTGACACCATATGACGGAGAAGACCTTGGAGCGTCGGGGTCGACGCCTTTTGAAGGGGGGGGCGTTGATGAGGACATCCCTACTACAACACTACCTCCGTCATTGATAGATGAAGATGAACCTGCTGTGAAGCTCAAGTCCAATGAAGTTCGGATTGGACCTATTACAAGGACTCGTGCGAAGTTACTTAAACAACAGTGAACTTGTTTCTAAACGGTACTTTGATTGATGAGAACTTTATACTGCCTAAGTCCTATTACTTATGTATCATCAGGTATCAAGAGGAGACGAGCATCGCACGAGGAGGAGAGGAGCAGCTGGACATGAAGACGGACGTCAAGATGGACGTGAAGCTGGACATGGAGCTGGACATGAAGATATCTCATGGACGCGCGAGGGAGGAGCGGGAGGCATGCGCGAGAGAAGAAGAAGTCCAGGCCGGTCCAGCACCCGGTCCGACCGGCCGACCGGCCAACCGGTCCCGACCCGGTCGACCGGCGCCAACCGGACGTTAGTTTATCGTACCGGATGAAAACCGGAAATTCTCGCAGAAATCCGGTTGTCGCCCGGTTGACCGGACCCCAGACCGGCCTGCCCGGTTGCCGCCCGGTTGACCGGACCCCAGACCGGCCGATCCGGTCGCTGGTCCGGTTGACCGGATTCCGGACCAATCCGAGTCTGTCTCGACCAGATCTATTCGGGTCGGTTATTTTCGTATTTTTCGATCAGGTCGTGGACGCCATATAAGTCACCAGACGCCCCCTAGCTGCTTTAGACCACGTTTAAGATAAACCCTAGTTCTTAGTTGTTTGCTTATGCAAAACTATTGAATTCCTACACCATATTGCTTGATATTGTGTAGATCCTGAAAAAGTCTTGTGTGATCTGCTGTTCCATTGGGAATTAGATGGTTGCAACTTACCGCTTCGTGGTCGGCGGCTACGTGCGCAAGTGTGTGGAGTTGGGTTGAGAGCTGTTGCATTGGCGACAGGGACCAATCGAGAGATCTCGTTGCGTCATACAAGTTATCATCCACTTCATCGTCGTGTATCTCCGCTGCCATCACCCCGTGATCATCATCACCACCGTTGCTTACTGAGAAGATCGGGCCACCCCATATCAGTTTCGTTCTTGCGGTAGGAAATTTTTTGTTTTCTATGCTACGAATCCCATCAACGATCACTCGTCGTCTTTTCTTTCCTCGTTCCAGCTCCCTCCAGCTTCAGTGCTACTCGGATGCTGCGTGGGCGAGTGATCCTACGGATCGTCGTTCCCTTTCTGCTTACTGTGTGTTTCTTGGTGGTTCGCTCATTGCTTGGAAGACGAAGAAACAGACAGCGGTTTCCCGTTCGAGTGTTGAGGCTGAGTTGCGAGCTATGGCCTTGTTGACTGCTGAGGTGACTTGGTTACGGTGGTTGCTTGCGGATTTTGGTGTCTCTGTTACGACACCCACTCCAGTTTTATCTGACAGTACAGGTGCTATCAGTATTGCAATTTGCATCTGTACCTATACTATATATTATGACCTTTGGACCCCAGATAATACAAATTGCATCTTTCTAACAGCACGCACCCCGTTTCGCAGGTCCGCCGCGAGGCCGTCCATCATATATCCCGGCACGCGCACGCCGGCGCCGCTCGCGACGACGGAGACATCCCTCGGCCTGCGCGCCTCGGCGCAGATCCGCTCAGGCGTGGCGCCGCTGGCAGCGAGCAGGACGCAGCGGTAGGACACCTCCACATAGGTGCCAGCCTCCATGCACGCGCTGAACCCAAGGCTTCGCGAGGCGACACGGAGCGTGAGGTTGAACTGTGGGTTCAGCGGGAGATCCGGCGCTGCTGGAATATCGAGGCGTGAGACGGAATCGGGGCAAACGGGTACAATGGTGAAGATCAAGAGGAAAAGGAACAGGATTCCCGCGGCAGCGCCAAGCATTAGGCGTAGCGTGCTGTAGTCTGGTACACGGTCGTGAGCGGTGGCAGCCATGGACGTGCCTCTTGATTGATGGATCTGGGCGTACGTGTTGCAGGGTCCTTGGGTTTAAGGATGGGTTTATGTAGGCAGTATGCTGCCCGATGTTGGCCAGCTAGCTAATTTGTTAATTTCGTTTGGAAGACTCATGTGTAATCAATAGGCTGGAGCCTTGGTCTGAACTTCCCCCTCGTTGCCGGTTAGATAGGCCCATATTTTTAATACGGAGTAGTATAAGACTATTATCAGATATGGTATCAAATTGAGATGCATACATCTAAAAAAATCAAATTAAGATGCATACACTGATCAAGAACCAACTAGTTGTGACATGGTATCATTCTCCCTGGGTCGGGGTGGCGGTGGTGGTTGCCACCGGCAGCACGCCGTGCCGGCGGCGGAGGTGCAGGAGGATAGGTCGGTTGGGCAAACCCTAGATCGGTTCAACCCTTGTTCTCTCCGCTGTCTTGGTTATCGAAGGCGGAGGGCCAACTGCTGGACTGCAGGGCACTGTGGGCGATGTCTTCTTCGCCTAGTGTCTCCGACTTTGCCTCGGCCGTCCTAGGATGGTCAGCGCCGTTGCGGTCCGATCTGAATAAAGGCGGCGGTCCTTGGATTCTTCTCACATCAAGTTGAAGATCTGCCGAAGGCTTGTTCCCACCAGTCTGGATGGATTGTCGTGTTCCGGAAGGCCCTGCCGGCGAAATTCATTGTGCGCAAATAATGACTGAAGATTGCTGGGTTGGGTGGTTTCGGTCGTGCGCACCCATATTTTTTATCTAGCCGTTGATTTCAGAGGGAGCGCTTCGAAACTATACTGGCTGTTAATATCATGGAGCTCGTTTTTTTTTCATGATACCAGAGGAGAAGGTCATGAAGCCGAGATCGGTGGAATAGGAATGGTGCTCTGATCTTGGTTGTGAAGTGAAATTGGCTCCACGATATTAATATATGCTCTTTATCGGGGAAATGTGTCATTCTAGCTCCCATATAAACAAATACCCCCCTCCGTCCATATAAGATATTGAAGATTTGTCTATACTAGAATGTACCTATACACTAAACAGTATCTAGATGTGTCGAGATTTTTTCAGATGAATACACGCAGAGTTTAGTCGGCTAACTTCTTTTCGCTGGCACGAGTTTACAATCCCCGGCCGTTTGGCTAGGGTTCATGTTGAACTTCCATGGGTGCGTGCTGATGTGCTCGACGGTCGCTCTATGTGACTCGCTGCTCAAAGTCCATCGTATACACGTTGTACGTAGTATCGTAATGTGATGCTTGCTTTGGTCGTGTGTGTTTTGCTTGTAACGTGATCCCTTGCTAGCTAGCTGGGTTGCTGTATCTATAGTTCTATACACAGTACGTAGTATATGTACGTGTTCGATTCATCGGATTCAGCGCGCCTCGTGGATATACCAGTTTACTTTTGGAATCGGCCTAGAGAGATCGATGTGAGAAGTATGATATGTGACGTAAACTTGGGGGTTGCTAATTATTTACTTGATCCACGAATAAATAACAAATTAATTGTTTGAGTTAATGCGTTTAATATACATGGGGATGTAGCTCAAATGGTACTGTAGAGCACTTCGAATGCATTGAAGAGGAAGGGGGATCGATACCTCCCATCTCCAAATTAAGCATTGTTTTGGCGATCGATTTTTTTCTATGCAGAAAGTCAGACCAGTATAGCAAGGAAAAAAGAGTCATGTTGCAACGCTTGATAGATGGCCTGCTTCCTGGGTATTTAATTGGGCTGGAAGGTACGGCCCAATCTACTATGGGAAAATCTATAATTGCGCTGGATATATTGTGGAATTCAGTGTTTTTGAATACTCCCTCCGTCTCAGTTAGTGTCTTCCCCGTATCCATAGGTCGCCAATTTTACCTATATAATTTAAATTATATAATGCAAAAATTATATCATTAGAAAACAGAACATCTAAACTTTCTAATGATATAATTTTTATAACATATAACTAATGTTAACTTGATCAAATTTACGACCTAGGGGTACGCGCACGCCTAATAAACCATGAGAGAGGGAGTATAAATTTCAGTGTCCGTAAAACTTCAAGATTATCTGAATCAAAAAATTAATGAACATGTAACTATTTTAGAGAAGTTATTATATTTTAGTGTTCGATAGATTAACAAAGATGGTGTAACTAGTTTGTCCTCTTCCGTTGCTATTTATTACTCCCTCCGTTTCTAAATATATGCCATATAGTTTCTGGCACGGAAATTAAGGAACACACATTTAGGAAAAATTACACCATGTTTGGCTAGAATTAACCCGAGGCAATTGACGTGAGATAATAGAAGACTTTGCATAATCTAAGGAAAACTAATTTGTATTAACATTGTCCATACAAGTGGGACAGCGGAGTAAACCTTATATTCTGGATTTTTTCTCAAAAAACTATATGGCTTATATCTAGGAACAGAGGGAGTAAACCATAGGGACATTATGGTGAATTTGTATTAAATCATGCCATAGGCCATGGTGCACGTAATTTTTGCATCCACGACAGGTTTGTATGCGTTTGAAACCCAATCACCAACGAGAGGTTGAAGATTTTACCTCCGCCAGATATTGAACAATATCTCACATTGTCCACAGCGTACATTGCAAACTTCATGTGTTGCAACACAGATATAAAGGTAAGATACCAACGTGTTTGAACGTAAGATTCCTCCTGTGACAAAGAGGGATTTCAGTGCAAGCAAGAAACTAATATGTCTGCATAGTCAAATTGTGCAAGGCGTGATGCAGCATCAATTTATTTAAGCTCTAACACAGGCAGTGGAGGTGAAATATGGCATTGTTCCACCAGCACCATCTCATTGTGGTAAGAGACACATTATGTTCCACCAGCACAACTTGAAAACTATTATCCAGAAATAAGAGACACATTATGTTTGACGACAAAATAAGAATTTTACAGGAAATACATAATAGAGTGAAAATAGAACTTTTGGAGTTTTACCACTGAAAGTCACAATACAGAAACAAAATGAATGACAAGAAAATAGGGAAAGTAAAAAGTGTTAAGCAAAGTAGAAATGGTCCGCACCTTCCAGTACAAGGTTTAGGCGTTCGACAGCCAGCGCACTGTACATGAACAGCCCTTCTAGGATAATCAATAAGTCCACGGAAACTTCCACATACCATTTGACCCATTTCTGTACAAAGTTAATATATTGAACATTTGTTACAAAGGCTCCCACCGTTGATTTCTAAGTAGGTACAGTTTACTTTAATTCAGAATTACATGTTGATTGGTGTTATAACAGCCCAAATGAGAAGTTCGTTGTAATGTATATTTCAGCCATGAATGAGCCACTTATATTCCCGGAACTTGCTATCTGGCCACTTTAGTTTTCAGTTGGAGTAGCCTACTGTAAGTGATCATGGTGTATGTGTGTGTGTGTGTTTGTCACGATGATACAAGCTATTGTAGAAATGATTTGGTACTTCAGTTTTCTATATGGTGTGAATTGTGAAGTCTGTAAACTAGGCTGGAGCAGTCTCTTGCACTCCTAGTGATCCTGACATGACAGAGAGCAATCCATCCCGACCAAGTGCCCTACTGATGCTCTAGAGCGACCCATTCTACACACACACATCTTGGCTTTGATGGCCAAGCTGCAATCCAGAACTGAGCGACATGAAGAGAAGATAGTGAAGCCAGATCAATAACGGAGAATCCTCCCAACTCCGGTTGTCCCATCCTCCTTACGTGAAAAGGAGGCAACCAAAAAACTTAACTTAACCTTGGCATCAGTCTGCTTTTCTCATGCCTTCATCACTTCTACACATCACAAGCAGCCCTTGTCAAAGCTACTGATGGTGCTGCTATACCGTAGATATTACCAGAGACTGATTACTACTCCACCATGAAAGGATGTTCAATCTCCAAGTTGATTCTCATAATTCTCCAAAAAAATGAGGCGTTCACACCTCCATTCTCTGACATTTCTTTTGCAAGGGGAACCAAGTAACCAACAAACTTGAAACTGCCTCAGCGCCGGGGTGGGTGTGGCGGTCGTGGTGGAGATGGGGGTTGAGGGATGGAGGTGGTCTGGCCATGAGCACGATGCAGGATGGCGCGACAAGTTCCGGGCTAATGCCTTGTCCTCGGTTGCTGGCCAGCCGGCAGCTGGCCGAGGCCGGCGATGGCGATGGCTTCAGGCTCCGCTCCCTTCTTGAAGGCATCGCCGAGGTGATGTTTTGTCATCCTGTCTGGGAATGCTCCAGGGAAATCCCTAGATCCGACGTGATCGGTCGATGGCGGCGCTCTTGCGTCGTCTTCCCTCTTGAGGGCATCGATTTGGAGCTACTTAGGTCGGAGGGACCCGTGGAAGATGGTTGGTGTTGGCGTCGTGGGCTGCGTGGCAACGATGACAATGGTGAGCGGATCGGAGTTGCGGTATGTCCTTCGTCACCCCTACCATGATGGTGAAGTCGGAGCTGCGAGGCGACTTGTGGCAACGATGCCACTTGTTTGGTGCTTGCGTCGGTGCAAGGCGTGCAACTTTCTCCTATGAAGGTCACGGTTGAAGTCGGAGCTGCCTCCTCCTCGACGTTCTTGGGGGTCGATTGTTTGGCATAGGCTCACTTAAGCTCCGATGTCGTTTGCGGCGAGGGTCTCGGTGGCGGTCGTCTAAGGTGAAGTCGAAATCGCTGGCTCGTGGAGGAGTGACGACGATGACGCTCAATGACTTCCTCAACGATGGTCTTTCTTCTCGATGGCATGTGTGCTTTGTGTGGGTAGCCAGGTTGGCCGGGTGCTCTGTGTGTGTTGTTGGTTTTCGCCCGATTTTCTCCTAAAAATTGGGCACTTTCTTCTTAATTAATGAATGAGGCAAAGCTTTTGCCTCCTCCGTTTAAAAAAAAAAAAACTGCCTCAAAACCTTTGAACCAACGAAGCAGAGTGGAATCTCAAAGAGTAAACCGCACTGGCTGTCCTGATTTTTTTTCCGTATCTTCAGTTTAGTCCCTATTCTTTGAAATTGAACATACAGGTCCTAATTCTATCGTTAGTTGCTCACGCGAGGTCCTAAACTGGTTTGACCCGCGTTGACCGATGCCACGTCCACAGTGGGACCTGGGAGGCGTACCAGTCACCCTCCATATTTGCAAATAAGCCCTCAAGAGATGTTGTTCACGTCGCCGGAGCAGCATGCTCGCGGCTTGGGGACGGCGCCGCCCCAGCTCCACCCGCGCCGCATCCCCTGGTCAACCCGCACATCGCCCGCGGGTCCCCTTGCTTCAACCGCACGTCGTCCCCTGCTCCGGCCAAATCGTCGTCCTCCAATCCGATGTCGTGGTGCCGTCCGGTCCTTCCCAGGCTCTTCCAAATCGCCCAGCAGGACCGCCTCCACATCCTCCCCCTTATGGTGCAAGGAATCGAACCAAAGCGCCAAGAATTGGCCGCCCCGACGACTTCTTCCCCATCTCCGGTCGGACGCCGCCCCGTCCAATCTCCTCCCGCCGCGCACGTCTGTGCGCTCCCTCTAGCCTCGTCGGTGCTCGCGATGGAGGCCAACTGGAATCCGCCCACGCCATCCTCCCCTCCCGCCCCCCACCGCGCGACTCTCCTTCGCGCCATCCTCCTGGCCGTCCTCCACGGGGGCTCGCTGTGAGCTTCCTCGCCCTCCGGCAGAGCGGGTGGTGCGGCACGGCCAGGTCCCGTCTTCTCGCCAGAGGCACCATTACCTCACCGGAGTACGTCGGCGGGAGTACCCAGCGGTGGTGGTGGTGGGCCCACCTGCCCTGGCTTTGAAAGAATTACAAAATAGTGGGCCTTTTGGCAAATTTGCTAGTCCGGCCGGTACGTCTCGAGGGCTCCACTGTCAACGTGGTAGTGGTCAAACGCCACATAGACAGGTCAACACTGGCCAGACCGATTTAGGACCTCCGATGAATCACTTATAAAAGATTTAGGACCTAGACGTTCAATTTTAAAGAATAGGGACTAAAGTGAAGGGGCGAGAAAAGAATTGGGACCGCTAGTGCGGTTTACTCAATCTCAAACCCATCGGTCAGCATGAGAGCAAGGAAGATAGATAGCAACCTTTGAAAAGATAAAAAAAAAAGCTCATTCATGTTGGACTGATGGTTACATTCATCATCATCATCGAAAATAAAGAAAAAAAAATGAAACACCAACTCACATCATGATCATTCCTAATAGTCTAGTCCAATTTACAAAGTAGCCATAAGCTCTGCACAGTTTTCCCATGCACACTTGCCATCTACCTGTCATGTAGATCTACGAGTCATGCACTTGTCCTCAAGATACAGTCCCGAAGGGTCATAAATTGTGCATTCAAAGTATTGATTTTGCTCACAAGAGAGCTCTTCTCATCTTCGATAGGAAGTACAAAGGACGCCATCTCAACGGCATGTTCTTCATCATCGTTCATCAAAGCTTCTTTGAATAATTGCAACGCAGTGGCAAGAACAGAGGATGCTTCTGGCATGTCCACAAGAGCATCGCCCGCAACACTGTCTCCAGTCACTTCAGTTTCTGATTCCTCCTGAAACAGAAATGGTTTACAGTGTAAGTAAGACTAAGTGTTTATATTCCAAAATTGTGGAAGGCTGTAGATTCCAATGATACACCATCAGTTTTTAAACAAGTAGTGAAGGTGAATATATCATATAAAACATATGCCAAAGATTGAACACATTGCAGCCTTGTAACAGTATACTCTCTGCAATTGAATTCTTGAACTATGATTTACGCAAATCAGACATCCATGTTTCTGTGTCTAACTCTAAACCTGAGATAGGAGCAAGTAGCAGCTTTTCACAACAACACAGTAATCCAATGTTTTAAAAGTAAACCTATAGAGAAGACGGTGGATGGACAGATATGTACAGGCTCACCTTGATTTGTACCACCAGAGAGGGAGGCCATGCCATGATGT